>JAHRHZ010000020.1:54366816-54395436 GCA_024137785.1 Ginglymostoma cirratum | reverse complement strand
CGTCAGCCTTCCTGCTCCTCTGATGCTGCTGGGCCTGCTGTGTTCATCCAGTTCTACACCTTGTTATCGCAGATTCTCCAGCATCTGCAGTTCCTGCTACCTCTGGCCTATCAAACAGTCTGCTTTTCTGAGACTGTGTTGAGTCTTCAAAGTGATATTACAGCCTCATTTGGGAAAGCTAATGGTGAGTGTACTGACTTGTGCTTCGTTTATGGCGGAAAGGTTTTGGGAAGTTACAAGATGAGGTTACTCACTGCTGGATATCCATAATTAATTTCATTCAAATAATTTTCTCCGTGGTAGGGGAGTCTAAAACTAGAACACATAGGTTTAAGGTGAGAGGGAAGAAATACAAAAGGGTCCAGAAGGTCAATTTTTTCCACAGAGGGTGGCGTGTGTCTAGAACGGGCTGCCAGAGATAGTGGCCAAAGCGAGTATAATTTTGTCATTTTAAAAAACATTTAGACAGGTACATGGATAGATATGGAGGATACAGATCAAATGCAAGCAAATGGGACTAGATTAATTGTGATAACTGGGCAGCATGGGCAAGTTGGGCCAAAGGGCCTGTTTCCATGCTTTGTACCTCTGCGACTCTAACCATGGTATTTATAGGGCTGATCCAGTTGCGTCACGTCACCAGTGATTTCTACAATATTACTGGTTGGAAGATAGCAATGGCGATGCAAGTGAATATGATGGTAAAGTGTTTAATCTCCCTCTCTCATTGTTATCCAGCAGTTATGTAGCATCAACGTTTTATCAGCTGAAGCTTGGATATTGCTCAAATCTTTCTATCTGTCAACATGGACTTCCTCGATCTCTGGAGAGCTGGCATATTTTAAAAGTTATCAATGTTAGTGTGTGCGGGATGGTGTCCAAGCACTACCGTTGTGTTGCTTTACATTGTTCTATTTCTTCGAAGGAAATGTTTTGATGACTCCAAAACAAAGAATAAATCAGACATGACCCGCTCTGCAGGAAACCGAGAACCTCCCGCGCTGGAGCAGATTTTGTTGAGAATTCCTTTTGTGACCTTTGCTGGGAAATTGTCTTCTAGCTATTCTAGACTTATACATAGACGACTGCCACAGCCAAAAACCAGCAAATGTTTGTTTTTGTTTTGTTGGAATTGTCTCCTTTATTCCTGGGAACAATCCCTTGAATCCCGGGAGCTATAAGCTGAGTAACCAGCTGTGAATCTGTTTCTTTACAAGGCATGAGCCTAAATCTGGGGTACAGCAGTAAATAGTTTCAGATTCTCAAAGCTTCCCTTCTTCCATCCTAACCCCCAGATGTGAACGAGTGTGAAAGTGGAAGCCACGACTGTCACAGCTCGGCCTCCTGTTTCAACAGCCCCGGCTCTTTCCAATGTGTGTGTGAGGCTGGTTACGCTGGAGATGGGAGAGACTGTACAGGTAACTGATAATGAATCTTCCCAATGGAAAATATTCCCACTTCCATCTTTAGTCCTGCCTGAAGAAGTGTCCCTGAATAAGGGTTGAGAGAGAAAAAGCAGAGAATGATGATGAATGGATGCTTTTCAGATGGAGAGTAGCATGTAATGGAGCCCACCGAGGTTCAGTGTTATGACCATTGTGGTTCTCTTTATAAACGCATAATATGGCCTTCAATCCAGGAAGGACAATTTTAAAGTTTAACCACAATATACAACTTGATAACATAGTAATGAATAGAAAAGGTAATAATAGACTTCAGGACATCATTGACAGACTGTAGAACTTGGCAGACAAATTACAGATACAGTTCAGTGTGGGAAGAGATACATAAGATGCAGCATGAGAAAGTAAAATAATCAGAAGCATTCCATTGTATGGGGATTTCACGAGTGGAATCATTAACAGTGCAAGTTCACAAATCTTTTATTTGGTAAGATGATCAAGAAAACGCATTGGATATTAAAAAGTAATTCTGGTGTTACGTTATAAAAAGCAAACAACTCCCATTATGTATACAATTTTGGCCACCACAGTTCGGACCTTGGAGTGGATCCAGAAATTCGTCTTAATGCTGAGACCAGGGTTAATGTATTTCATTTATTGTGGAGTGATTGGAGAAGCTAGGATTGCTTTGCATTAAATCGATGTAAATGAGCAACCTAAGTTATGTATCCATAATTATGAGAGATTTTCCTTGCTTGAGCAAAAACAAGTGGTACATGGGCCCATAATGAGAGGTCATTGATTTATAATGATCGGCTGGACAAAGATATATGAAATGTATTTACAGAGTTGTTAATGGTAATGTTATCATATGTCTTGGAGAATAGTTAGATTGTCTCTTGTGGAATTTATGGTGCCACTGTTCACCCCAACTCTGACGTTGTCACCCAGTTGCACCATTCAGACATATACACTGCGTTGTGAATTGTTTATCTTCAATGTTGACAATTCTGAGCCTGCTGATATCTGTTGCTGTTCAGAAATGTATTGACCATTAAAAAATATATCTCTGTGAATGAAGAAATGCAACAAATCAGAGCTGTTAACTGATTTTTCATTTGATTGCAGAGTTCCCACACATGTAGAACTGAATTCGAAACTCTTTAATAGATCTACATTACTGGAGCGTCACCTGCTGGCTGTTCACACTCTGACCAAAACTAATTTGCATCAAGTTCTTATCAGTCATCAGCTCTCCAGTAGCTGACCTGCAATAGATGCTCAGTCCAACAGTGCTTCCAATTCAAAATATCAGTTGTATATTTGAATCTTGCCCTTGGGTTCCCCCTTCCCTATGTGTGACAGCTCCTCCAACACTGCATTCCTCCATTTCTGTACTCTTGTGTGTTGTCACCTTCCATTGTCCCACCTTTGGTTCTCATGCCTTCAGCTGTCTAAGCCCCAAGCCTCTCCACCTCCTGCTGCTCCTCCATAAAATTATCACTTTGAATATTAGGTCAACTGTCCTAATGTCACATAATACTGCTGAGTATGGAATGTTGTGTGATATTCTTACCTGTATAACACTTTGCGATGATATGACATATTAAAGCACTATATGATTGCAAGGTGTGGAATAGTTGCCACACTCTCACATTGCTACTTCTCATTTTCTAAATTCTTCTCCCATCTTTATCCAGTTGAATCCCAAGGATTGCATTGTGCACAATCATCAGTGAATAGGTTTCTTTTACAAGGCTGTGTCCTAATTGGTATGTGTAATAGTACAGTTGTTAAAATTCACAAACCTGGTTTGATTTGATTGATTTTATTGTCACGTGTACCAAAATGCAATGAAAAGCTTTGTTTAAGGCAGTTCACAGCAAGCAAAGGTTGTACCGATCAGAAAGACTTAGAGGCATACAGGTTACATTGCAGGTTACGTTATTTGAGGCTTGAGTCCATTCAACAGTCTGATAACGACCAGAAAGAAGCTGTTCCTGAACACACGCACAAGCAGGTTCAGGTTTCTGTATCTTCTGCCTGACGGAAGAGTTGTAGGAGATCATTACCAGGATGTGATGGGTCTTCGATGATGTTGGCTGTCTTTCCATGGCAGCGAGCTGTGTAAATAGAGTCCATGGATGGAAGGTTGGCTTCCGTGATGGTCTGGGCTATGCACACCACCTTCTGTAGTTTCTTATGGCCTTGTTGCCGTACCAGGCTGTTATGCACCCAGACAGTATGTTTTCAATGG
This sequence comes from Ginglymostoma cirratum, assembly GCA_024137785.1. Classification (NCBI taxonomy): domain Eukaryota; kingdom Metazoa; phylum Chordata; class Chondrichthyes; order Orectolobiformes; family Ginglymostomatidae; genus Ginglymostoma; species Ginglymostoma cirratum. The sequence goes on along the minus strand of JAHRHZ010000020.1, from coordinate 54,391,776 downwards.
TGCATCTGTAGAAGCTGGTGAAGGCCCTTATGGATGGGAGGAATTGTGATGGTAACTGGCATTAATGTAAAAATCCCAGTATTGATAGCTATCAATCCAGTAAACAACTTCTGAACCACCTACAACGTATGTACACCTTCCTTAAAAAAGGAGGCCAAAACTACACACACAGTTCAAGGTGTGGTCTCATCAAGGCCGTGTGCAAATCAAATACAGCATCAAACCTTCTCTTAATAAAGAGTGGCTTTTTTTTTATTTATTCAATTTGTGTGTTGTGGGTGTTGCGTTGTGTGTTATTGCCTGTCCCTAGTTGCCCTTGAGAAGGTGGTGCGCTGCCTTCTTGAACCGCTGCTGTCTTCCTGCTGTGGGTTGACCCACAATGCCATTGGGGAGGGAATTCCAGGATTTTGACCCAGCGAAAGTGAACGAATGGCGATACATTTCCAAGTCAGGACAGTGAGTGATTTGGAGGGGAACTTGAATGTGGTGGTGTTTCCATGTATCTGCTGCGCTTGTCCTTATAGATCGATGTGGTCATGGGTTTGGAAGGTGCAGTTTAAGGATCTTTGGTGAATTTCTGCAGTGCACCTTGTAGATAGTGCACGCTGCTGCTACTGAGCGTCGGTGGTAGAGGGAGTGAATGCTTGTGGATGTGGTGCCAATCAAGCGGCTGCTTTGTCCTGGATGGTGTCAAGCATTTTAGGTGTTGTTGGGGCTGCACTCACCCAGGCAAGTGGGGAGTGTTCCATCTCACTCCTGACTTGTGCCTTGTGGATAGATGGTGGACAGGCTTTCAGGATTTAGGAGTTGAGTTCCTAGCCTCTGACCTGCTCTTGTAGCCACTGCATTTATGTGGTGAGTCGAATTGAGTTTCTGATCAATGATAACCCCCAGGATGTCGATAGTGGGGTTTCAGTGATGGTAACGCCATTGAAAGTCAGGGGGCTGTGGTTAGATTGTCTCTTATTGGTGATGGTCATAGCCTGGCATTTGTGTGGCATGAATGTTACTTGCCTCTTGTCATCCCAAAACTGGGTATTGTCCAGATCTTGTTGCATTTGGACACAGACTGCTTCAGTGTCTGAGGAATCGCGAATGGTGCTGAACATTATGCAATCATTTGTCATGAAATATATGCAATTTATATACGAACATTTTTTAATTCGGATTTTAGACTCATAGCACATGGATGGTGGCCTATTTTAGTGAATGCGTTTAGAAATGAACTAAGTCAGTCTTTCCAGAACCATATTTTAAACAGTATGTGCCTCCTGGAGTGCAGTGTTTTGTTTTAATATTATAGGCTTTACAACCAAACAGGGAAAAAAAGTATTGAAAGACATTAACTTGCTTTTGGTTTTAAAATAATCAAAGATTGAATTTTAGCTGAGGAAAACCTCGTTTGGTTAGCCTGGAGCAGATCTGATTGAGGTCAAAAACAAGTATAATCTCTTCTAGGAAAAGGATGTTGTTCAGAGCAGTTAAGGAAATAAGGTATTTCAGTCAAAGAATGCACTTTGTGAAACTTTCAGACCAGGCCCATTCGGTTAGAAATCTGTGTTGGCTATTCGAGACTGAGAAAGTTGAAGATTTGGTGTGCTTAGTCCTTACCTCGAAAGAAGGTCAAAGAATGTTCACTGGGCAGATTCCTGGGATGACAGCATTATCTTAAGAGAAAATATTGAGTAGGTTGGGCCAGTATTCATGGAGTTTAGAAGAGTCGAAGGTGATGGAACCATAGAAGATTCTGAGGGAACTTGGCAGAGTTGATGCTGAGAGGATTTCTCAAGTCAAGGATTGTAGCAAGCAAGCTGGAAAATAGAATTGAAGCCAAGTCAGATCTACCGAGATTTTATTGAATTGGCAAACAGGCTTAACGGGCAATTGTTTTCACTTTTTTTTCATCACTGGTTAGGCCTTTAATGCACACCCCGAATTGTCTTTGAGAAAGTGATAGTGAACCACTGCAGTTTTTGGTGTATAGGTCCATTCACACACTGATAGGAAGGCAGTTCCAGGTTTTATAACCTGTGACACACGAAGGGAACGTGAAGAGGTTCTGTCTTGTTGGACATGTTTCTGACCACTGATCAGCTCAAACCTGAAAATTGTTGAGGACTTGTTACATTTGGACATGGACTGTTTCAGTATGTCAGGAATCACAAATGCTGCTGAACACTCTCCAGTCATCAGTGTGAACAACCCCTCTTCTGACCTTAGGATGGAAAGAAAGTTATTGATGAAGCAGCTGAAGATAGTTGGGCCTAGTGTTAAATGCCAGAGGCTAAATGGTGGATAAAAAGAGTCCGGTCATACACTTTTCTAATTAGAGTTTTATTTCTAGTTCACACACCGCAGACTCGAAACCTACTTGATTACTTTATGATCTGTCAAGTTCACCCCAATCAACCTATAATTAACATTATAACCTCTACCCTCCTTAGTTCCATTGGTTTTGTGCACCCTGCCCGGTTGTAATAGATGATAACAAGTTCCCCTTTCTTCTTTCTAAAATTAACTAATATATGCAATAGTAGTTTTTAAAAAATCAAAAATATAAAATTCAGTAGGTATTCCCATTTGTTTTTAACATGCATTCAAATTCCAAACATCCTTTTTCCCGTATTTCTAATTCTTTCTTAAACCTTGCTCCGTCCTTCATAAAGCAATTAAATAGGTGACCCATTTCAATTTTGAGATTTTTCCCTTCTCCTTTCAACACAGTTGTTCTTACTTTTACAGTTCAGTTCTTTCATCCATGTCTGGACCAAGGTTATAGTGAGGTGTGGAGCTGACAGACCATATCAGAACCAAACTGAGCAGGTTATTTCTTTGTAAGTGCCACTTTAGAGCATTGCTGACTCCCTCCATCGCTTTGCTGATGACCAAGAGTAAACTGATAGGAGCGATGTGGTGGCTCAGTGGTTAGCACTGATACCTCACAGCACCAAAGACTCGTGTTCAATTCCACCCTTGGGCGACTGTCTGTGTGGAGTTTGCACATTCTCCCCGTGTCTGCGTAGGTTTCCTCCTACAGTCCAAAGACATGCAGGTTAGGTGGATTGGCCATGCTAAATCACTCATTGTGTGCAGGAATGGGTAAGCTAGGTTGATTAGCCATGGGAAATGCAGGGTTACAGGGATAAGGATAGTGGTTTGGGTCTGGGTGGGATGGTCTTCAGAGGGCCAATGTGGACTCAATGGGCTGAATGGCCTGCTTCCACACTGTAGGGATTCTATGATTCATGTCCAGTCAGTGATGGGCCAGGTTGGATTTGTCCTGCTTTATGTGGACAGGATGAACCTAATTTTCCGCATTTGCCAGATGCCAGTGCTGTAACTAAACAGGAACAGCTTGGCCAGTGACACAAGTTTAGTGCTATCATCAGAACGTTCTTGGGGCTCATTGCTTTGACAGTTTCCAGATTTCCCTTCCCACAGGAAAGTAGCGAACGAGATGGGATTTTACGACAGTCAAGTGATAATTTCATGTTCACTTTTACAGAAACTAGCTGCCTCTATGGCTCAATACCTGGTGGTCTGTCTGGTTTAATTCCTTTCTTTGGACTTTGTGGGGGGCTGAAATAACTCAGTGGCTTGTTAATCCATTTTCAGAGGATAGTTGAGAGTCAGCCACATTGCTTAGGTTCTGGAGTCTCGTGTGGACCAAAGTGGCAAATGTTCTTCCCTACAACTGTTTCATGGTCACTATCAGATTAGTTTTTATAATTCCATACTTGTTAATTGAATTCAAATTCAAATTGAATTGAAGAATTCAAACCATCTGTCATGGTGGCTTTCAAACCCATGTCCCCAGAACCTTAGCTGGGGTCGCTGCTTCAGTAGCCCTGAGACATTACAAGTACACCTCCCCGGATATATACACCTCCCCTGGAAAATGACGTTCTGGATGTTTACAAAAACCGAAAGGACTGCGGATGCTGTAAATCAGGAACAAAAACAAAGCTGCTGGAAAAGCTCAGCAGGTCTGGCAGCATCTGTGAAGGAAAAGAACAAAGTTAACATTTCAGGTCCAGTGTTCTGAGTAAGGGTCACTGAACCTGAAACGTTAACTCTGTATTTTTTTCCTTCACAGATGCTGCCAGACCTGCTGAGCCTTTCCAGCAGCTTTGTTTTTATTCAGGATGTTCACACCTTGCCAAAGTGGCTTTGCATCAATTCTACTCCCCTGTTTTCCAGCTGTATTGCAATGGACCCACAATCCAGCAATGCTCTAATTCAGAATATTGTGCCAGATTTTCTAAAGAATGGCGACCGCATGCAGATTGCCACCCTGCCCCTTTCATCAGCGATGAAAGAGCTCCACAAGATTCCGGTCAGCGCTCTTTTAGAAGTGTGGAGTTGTGCTCCCATTTTGACAGGTCCCTCGTAGAGTTGAACAGTTGCAGGGGAAGATGAACCTTGTCCCCTTTTCATTTACAAGCAGTAAGCTGCTCCCTTCTGTAATTTCAAGGTCCAGCACCACAGACACTCCTGTGAAAGGATTGGTATACCAGTATGAAGTTACGGTGCTAGGGGAGGTGGCACTGGGTGCCAGGTGGATAGATGACAGGAATCAAGATATGTGATGTGCCAGGTGGGTAGGGGGAAGGCAGAGGCAGTTCGAAGGTGCTGGGGGCAGGTAACAAACAGGTAAAATAAAGGGTAACAGTGAGTCATGTGCAGGTGGCAAGAGGGCCAGGTAATGGAGTGTTTGGGGTATAGGGGTGTGGGTATGGTGTGAGAGAGGTTGGATGTAAGTTGAATAGTTACTCAGGGTTAAACTAGATTTTTAATAGTCCTAACATTTCCCGTGCAACTATTTTCCTGACCGCAGTGGAACCGTCTTAACTCTCTAATGTAAGTGGATTCTTTCACAGAGTTCTGGGAGCACAGGAATTGTCCAACAGAATCTACAATTCCTTTGGAGCCTGCTACGGCTGAGATTCTGCAGGGTCCCCCTGAACGGCTCTTAGATGCCAACAGAAACAGGTATCTGGCCATCAGAAAATCCAGACCATCCTTCTTCGGGGCAACCTGCCCATGTGCTCCCTGCTCCCAATGTGTGAAACATCCTCCAGCACTTTGCAAAACCCACATTTGCTCCATTTCTGCCATCCAGTGTATTACCACTACCCCCAGTGGCTGTCATGCTTTTACCTCTCTAGGTCCCAGACCTCCCACCTCTCTGTCCTCCTCTGAACGACTTATTAAAGCTCATCTCCTAGAAACTTTTGACCACCTGCCCTAATGTCACCTTACATTGGCTCGATGTCAAGTTTCATATGATGTGTTCTCCTAAAAAACACCTTGAGATGATTTATTATGTTAATAAAACACTATAAACAGAAAGTAGTTGAACAGTGGCTGAGGTTATAAATCAATCACACTTTACTTTCTGTCATAATTTTTTCTCCCATCCTCATGCCAGTGAATCTCAAGGAGTGTTCTGTGAGGGAAAGTCCATTGATCTATTTCTTTCTGAAAGTCTGAGTCCAAATTGCCTTGTGGAATATCAGAAAGCTTCAGGTTCTCAAAGTTGGAGATCTTCCACTGAACTCTTCCTTTCCTCTAACCCTCAGACGTGAACGAATGTGAAAGTGGAAGCCATGACTGTCACAGCTCGGCCTCCTGTTTCAACAGCCCCGGCTCTTTCCGATGTGTGTGTGAGGCTGGTTACACTGGAGATGGGAGGCATTGTACAGGTAAATAACACTGACACATTCACAATGACACCACTTTCCTATCATGCTTCTTTTTCTCACATTCTTGTGCTTACTGCGAGTATTATTTGGACCTAGTTCCCATCTATATTCGTGAGTTTGCTAATGGAGTTTACTGGGGAATAAGTGTTGAAGAACATATAAATATACAGCAGAGGGGTACAGGCAGATTGGGGGAACGAGCGAGTTGGCAGATGGAACACAATGTGATGAACTGTAGAGTTATCCACTTTGGTACGAAACAGAAAAATAGATTTTATTTTTAATGCAGGGGCTGAGAAATGTTTGCATTCACCACGGCAGGAGTATACTTCTACTTCAATCACAGAAAGTTAGGATGTAGGTGCAAGCAATTAGGGAGGCAAATCGTAATTTTAGTTTTTTGCTGCACCTGGAGGAGTGCGTGCAGTTTTTGATCTCCTTCTCTAAGGTAGAAGAGAAGTCAAGAAAGTGATGTTGCAGGCCTTTTCAGAATGAAAGTAACTAAGCGAGTCTAGCACTCCAGGTTACAGTGCGTCAAAAGGATGTCCTCCCCACAGGGAGTCCAACAAAGGTTCACTGTGAGGAAAGAATGAGTTGACTAGACTAGGTTCCCCAGAGTTTAGGTGATTGAAAGGTGATTTAATTGATGCAGACCTTTTAATAGCTGTAACAAATTCAGTGTGGTAGATGTCAAAAGGACACTTTCTGTTGCTGGACAGTCCAGAACTAGCATGAGATAGTAGTTACCAAACCTAGTAAATCAGGAAGAACATCACTCTGCAGAGAATGGCAAAAATATGGAACACCATTCCAGACGGGATACTTGAAGAAGTGAGTATGCGTGCAGTTTAAGAGGAAACTACACAATGAGAGGGGAAAAAAGGGAAAGTTTTGTTCTTGAGGTTACATCTAGTAAACAGAACATGTTGAATTTGTGGGAGTGCAGACACCCTGCTAGATCAGGTGGTGTAGATGGTCTGTTTCTTTGTTGCAGATTCTATGTAAAGCTTTGACTCACGAGCTAAGATGAATCTTTTTGTTGCTTGGGATTACTGACCAGTTAATGCCTTAGTAGAGCCCTGGTGGGGTATGTCCTGACAGCCAGGGATTATTCCAGGTTCTCAATCGTCCGCTCACTCACTGATTCACTGGTGTTCTATTTTTTAACGCTGCTTTCAGATGTTAACGAGTGTGCGGATCCAACAATGAACCAATGTGACCCAAACGCAGAGTGCCTGAACTCTGCTGGTTCCTACAGCTGTGAGTGCAAACCCTACTACACAGGGAACGGGACACATTGTGAAGGTAAGCAGCAGGGCTCAGGTCTCAGCCTCCTCCTGACCATAGAACATGAAGATACAGTGGGCTGGAGATCTACCTTTACTGCCTGGCAGGAAAGGGAATCCCGCAGATTCTGTATGATCATTCCCTCTGTTAGATCATCTTCACTGCTGTCCACTTAGGTGATGCTGAAAGCTCTGGGAGCACTATTTCTCCCAACTGCACAGAAGGCTGTTGGAGACTACTGTGTTAGATGCAGGACTCATTAGGAGCAATGGGTGTTGTGTTGGTAATGGTAATAGATGGTTAAATCAGAGAATGATATTTTTATTCACTTGCGGGATGTGGGCATCACTGGCTGTATCAGCATTTGTTGCCCTTGAGAAGATGGTAGTGATCTACCTTCTTGATCCGCAACTGTGGGTTGACCCACAATGCTGTTCGGGAGGGAACTCCAGCATTTTGATCCAGCGACAGTGAAGGAACGACGATATATTTTCACGTCAAGATGATGAGTGGCTTGGAAAGAAACTTGAAGGGGGTGGTGTTCCCAGGTGTCTGCTGCCCTTGTGCTTCTAGATGTAAGTAGATATGGGTTTGAAAGCTAGATAACAAGGTGTGGAGCTGGATGAACACAGCAGGCCAAGCAGCATCATAGGAGCAGGAAAGCTTGATGTTTCGGGCCTAGACCCTTCTTCAGAAATGGGGGAGGGGAAGAGGGTTCTGAAATAAATAGGGAGAGAGGGGGAGGCGGATAGAAGATGGATAGAGGAGAGGATAGGTGGAGAGGAGGCAGACAAGTCAAAGAGGCGGGGATGGAGCCAGTAAAGGTGAGTGTAGGTAGGGGGGTAGGGAGGAGATAGGTCAGTCCAGGGAGGACGGACAGGTCAAGGGGGCGGGATGAGGTTAGTAGATAGGAGATGAGGGTGGGGCTTGAGGTGGGAGGAGGGGATAGGTGAGAGGAAGGACAGGTTAGGGAGGCGGGGACGAGCTGGGCTGGTTTTGGGATGCGGTTGGGGGAGGGGAGATTTTGAAGCTTGTGAAATCCACATTGATGCCATTGGGCTGCAGGGTTCCCAGGCTGAATATGATTTGCTGTTCCTGCAGCCTTCGGGTGGCATCACTGTGGCATTGCAGGAGGCCCAGGATGGACATGTTGTCTGAGGAATGGTTCCCCGATGTAGAGGAGGCCACAACGGGTACAGCGGATGCAGTATACCACATTGGCAGATGTGCAGGTGAACATCTGCTTGATGTGGAAAGTCTTTTTAGGGCCTGGGATTGGGGTGAGGGAGGAGGTGTGAGGGCAGACGTAGCACTTCCTGCGGTTGCAGGGAAAAGTGCCGGGTGTGGTGGGGCTGGAGGGGAGTGTGGAGCGGACAAGGGAGTCACAGAGAGAATGGTCCCTCCGGAAAGCAGACAAGGGTGGGGAGGGAAAAATGTCTTTGGTGGTAGGGTCGGATTGCAGATGGCAGAAGTGTCGGAGGATGATGCGTTGGATCCGGAGGTTGGTGGGGTGGTACGTGAGGACGAGGGGGATTCTTTTTTGGTTGTTATTGCAGGGGCGGGGTGTGAGGGATGAATTGCAGGAAATGCAGGTGACACGGCCGAGGGCGTTCTCGACCACTGCGGGGGGAAAGTTGCGGTCCTTGAAGAATGAGGACATCTGATATGTGCGGGAGTGGAATGCCTCATCCTGGGAGCAGATGCGGCGGAGGAGAAGGAATTGGGAATAGGGGATGGCATTTTTGCAGGAAGGTGGGTGGGAGGAGGTGTATTCCAGGTAGCTGTGGGAGTCAGTGGGCTTGAAATGGACTTCGGTTTCTAGGTGGTTACCCGAGATAGAGACAGAGAGGTCCAGGAAGGAGAGAGAAGTGTTGGAGATGGTCCAGGTGAACTTCAGGTTGGGGTGGAAGGTGTTGGTGAAGTGGATGAACTGTTTGAGCTCCTCGTGAGAGCACGAGGCGGCGCCGATACAGTCATCAATGTAACGGAGGAAGAGGTGAGGTTTAGGTTTGAAAGCTACTGTCTTTGGTGCATTTCTGTAGTTCACCTTGTAGGCTATACACACTGCTGCTACGGAGCGTCTGTGGTGAAGGGAGTGGATGTAGTACCAATCAAGCAGGCTGCTGTGTCCTGGGTGGAGTCAAGCTTCTTGAGCCTTGTTAAAGCTGTATTCATCCAGGCTCTCCTGACTTGTGCCTTGTAGATGGTGGACAGGCTTTGGGGGGGGTCAGGAGGTGAGTTACTCGCTGCAGGATCCCTAGCCTCTGACCTGTTTTTGTAGCCGTTGTGTTTATGTGGCTAGTCCAATTGATTTTCTGGTCAATAGTCACCCCCAAGATGTGGATAGTGGAGTATTCAGTAATGGTAACCCCATGGAATGTCAATGGGTAATGGTTAAATTGTCTCTTATTGAAGCTGGTCATAGCCTGGCATTTGTGTGGCATAAATGTTACTTGCCACTTGTCGGCCCAAGCCTGGATATTGTCCAGATTTTGTTGCATTTGAACATGGACTGCTTCAGTATCTGAGGAGTCACGAATAGTGCTGAACACTCTGTAATCGTCAGTGAATGTCTCCACTTCTGACCTTATGATGGAGGGAAGGTCATTGAATTAGCAGCTGAATATGATTGGGCCTAAGACACAAATCTACCAGGGCACTGCAGCATTGTAATTCCACTTAGGGAAAAAAATTTAGAAATAAGTAAAATTCAGTTGAAGTGACCATGAAGTTGCTGGATTATTGTACAATTTGAACCAGTTCATATATGTCTTGCAGAGAGAGAACCTGTAGTTCTTGCTCAAACTGGCTGTAAGTGACTCCAGTCCGACATCAATGTAGTTGTCTCCTCACTATCCCTCTGATAATGCCTTAACAAACCAATCTGTCCGATTGAAGCCATAATGAGCAATTCACGAAAATGGTCTCCCCTATCTCAGGGCATCCGGGGTGTACAATTAACTTCATGTTTGTCAAGTGAGTGTCAACATCCCAAGGAAGCATGAAAAAGAGATTGTGCCCCTTCTGTGTTTGTTCAGCGACACTCCCCAGGACACTACCGTTAAGTGTATAAGTCCTGCCCTGATTTTCCTTTCCAAAATGCAACTTCTCATTTTTATCTTAATTAAACTCCATCTGCCACTCCTTGGCTCATTGGCCCATCAGATCAAGATCCCGTTGTACTCTAAGTTAATCTTCTTTGCTTTCCACGACACCACCAATTTTAGTATTATCTGCAAACTTACTAACCGTACCTGCTATGCTTGCATCCAAATCATTTATATAAATGAAAAAAAGCAGTGGACACAGCACCGATCCTTGTGGCACACTGCTGGTCACAGGCCTCCAGTCTGAAAACCAACCCTCCACCACTCACCCTCTGTCTTCTATCTTTGAGCCAGTTTTGTATCCAACTGGCTGGCTCTCCCTGTATTCCATGAGATCTAACCTTGTTAACCAGTCTAACCATGAGGAACTTTATCAAGTCCTTACTGAAGTCGATATAGATTCTGTCGACCACTCTGCCCTCTTTACTTCTTCAAAAACTCAATCAGGATGGTGAGATATGATTTCTCACGCATAAAGCCATGTTGCCTATCCCTAATCAGACCTTACTTTTCCAAATACATGTAAACCCTGTCTCTCAAGATTCCCTCTAACAACTTTCCCACCACCCACATCAGGCTCACTGGTCTATAGTTCCCTGACTTTTCCATTACCATCTTTCTTAAATAGTGGCACCACGTTGGCCAACCTCCAGTCTTCCGGCACCTCACCTGCGGCTACCAATGAGACGAAGATCAAAGCAAGTCCAGACCCCTACCTGACACCCTGGCAGGCTGGATGCCATGCTCTCGCAGTCAGGACAGTTGCCACATTTTCCACCTTGCCAAGGACAAAGCTAACCAGACCAGTGGCGAACTAAATGCCCTTAAGTAGCCATCATGTCACCGGTTATGGGCCTCAGGTGGTATGCTGGGAAGGTGGATCATGAGTCTTTCCACCCAGGGAAAAATGGGGTTGGGTATATTATAGGTGCCAACTTGCCTCATTCATTTGCCCTACCCAGCACCTTCCCTGCCCCCTCTGAGGGAAATTCTGCTCTCACTGATCAATTTGAAGCAAATCAAAAAGCGGCACAAACGGTTTTGAGGCTGTGGCAATGGAAATCGTTTATAATATTTTCTACATCCTTCTGTCTGATGTGGAGGTTGGACTATAACCTGGTGTTGTGTGATTTCTGGCTTTGACCTTCTCTCCACACATTTGTTTCAAGGGCCCAGCAAGTTCTCTCCAAATGAAACTCCCATCAAGTCGCCCTTTCAGACACACCTGCATGGACAGAGGCTTAATGCAGGTCATTCCCAATGAACTCAGTGGATGGAGTCATTTCCTGAGTGGAATACCTTGGTAACATCCTGGCTGGAGCACTGTGTGTCATCAAGCAAAGTGACTCAGCATCGGATTGAAAGGGAAACACGGCGAGCAGGGGTTGTGGGCCCAGAGGTTGCTCAAAATCAACCTCTGAGTTAGTAAGAACGGCTGATGCTGGAGTCACAGATAACACAGTGTGGAGCTGGAGGAACACAGCAGGCCAGGCAGCATCAGAGGAGCAGGAAAGTTGACATTTCTGAAGAAGGGTCTAGACCCGAAACGTCAACTTTCCTGCTCCCGTGATGCTGCCTGGCCTGCTGTGTTCATCCAGCTCCACACTGTGTTATCTCAAAATCCCACCTGCCCTTTGAGCTGTGTTATAACATGTCTGAATGGGTTGATTAAGAAGTCACCATAGTCCCATAAGGCTGTCCTTAAAGAGAGAGAGAGAGAGAGAGAGACAACTGTTGGTGAATTTAACCTGAGGGTCACCCTGTCTCAGGCAAGGGATGAGGTTGAGAAGGGAGGGCCTCAGGCAGTGTGGGAGTTGAACCCACACTATTGGTGTCGCTCTGCATCACAAGCCAGGCCTTGATTAAAAATATATGCCGAAGGAGGGCTTATTTCAACCTGGCTGAACATACATGCAAGACAACTTCCATGCAGACCAGAATCTCAACAGGGCCCTAGCAATTTACTTAGGATGGACTAGCAAGATGAAAGTATTGAGGATGATCCTAAGTCATAAATAGCAGCCGTAAAATTTCAGAGCAAAATGCCAAGAGGGATTCGGCTGCACCTACACACCATGTTTGAGAAACTAGGGCTTTGAGGAGTATAATTCCGTGGACAGAACCAGGTGAACTGCCGTGAACTTTCCTATTTTATCGACACATTTGTCATTCCATTGAGGAATTGTAAAACACTGCAGGGAAGTTAGAAAGAGGGAACCAAGACTAAACCACTTCATGTTTTCCTTCTCTATTTCTAGGTTGTTTTTGCCCACCAGAAATTATCCCAGGAACAGCGAATCAGCCGGCTCTTTCAGGCAATCCCTGTCCCTGTGTATCAGGCTTTATCGTGTCCAATAACTTCCCGAGTCTGTACCAGAACAGTGCAGATATGTATTGGTTCTTCAACATGGCTCAGATGTCTAATGCGACTCGACGATACACAGGTAAATGGGAACTCCATTCCTGAAGGTGAATGAATCTACTTTGAACTGCTGCATCATTCATTGATCAGAAGAGTCATTGGGTATTACAGCGCGGAACCAGCATCTACCATTTCCTCTGGCACCTTGTTTCATACGTGCACCACCCCCTGTGAAAAAGTTGCCCCTCGGGTCCCTTTTAAATCTTTCCCCTCTCACTTTAAACCTATGCCCTTTAGTTTTGAACTCCCCTACCCTGGGAAAAAGACCTTGGCTATTCACCTTATCCATGCCCCCATGATTTTATAAATCTCCTTTGATATTGCAGGGGAAGAAGTCCCAGCCTATCCAGATTGTCTTTAAACTCAAACCCTCCAGTCTCAGTAACATGCTTGTAAATCTTTTTTGCACCCTTTCCAGTTTAATTACACCCTTCCTATAGCAGGGCGACCAGAATTGTACGCAGTACTCCAGAAGTGACCTTACCAATGTTCCAACTACTGTACTCAGTGCTCTGACCGATGAAGGCGAGCATGCCAAACACCACCTTCATCACCCTGTCTACCTGTAACAACACTTTTAAGCAATTATTTACCTTCACCCCGAGGTGTCTCTGTTTGGCAACAGTCCTCAGGGCCTTGACATTAACTGTGTAAGTCCTGCTCAGGTTTGTCTCACCAAAATGCAACACCTTGCATGTATCTGCACCAAACCTCACCTGCCATTCCTCAGCAAATCGAGATCCTGTTGCACTCTTAGATAACCTTAAAGTAGACTCTTGGGAGCCACTGAGTGAGTTGTTTCACTGTCTGGCCTGGAGTTGTCAATTTTGCTTGGATGCTATTCTGGGAGCTTTGATCTTGTGAATTTCTGCCCTCATCCCCCCCCTATCATGGGTCCACTTAAAACATCGATTTCCATGGTAGTCGATGATTATTGGCAACAGAAACTCCCACAAGCTTCCACACTCCAGAAACTATTCTACACTATGTCAGCTTTTCGCCTTTCCAGGATACTTGCAACAGAGTTAGATCTGGAAACACTACTACCTTCCTGCTACCATCAGTCAGCCCGAACATAAATGAAAGAAGGAAGCTCCCCTCATAGTTTATCTTGATTGACTCTCAGGAGCTTTCAGGGAATTAACTTTTAAACCCAAGATCATCTGGGAGTTTTGTCCAGCCAGACGTAGCCCCGACAGGAATGAAAGTTGAGCGGATTGGGAATGGGAGCTTAGCCTAACACAGCCTGTTCTCCACAGCTGGGTTAATACGACAGCACTGATGCTCATAGCGGTATTTCTGCCAACTCTGCGTTGCCCAATTCATAGGGCAAACGGACTGAAACTCCTGTCAGTGGAGCCAGGTAGTAAACTCCAGACAACAGAGTAAATGTTTCATACTGTTTCAACCTCTATGACTGGTTGTGAGAGATAAGGAGATTTTGTAAAATTTAAATCATCTCCAACACCACGTGACCACTCTACAGAAGAGACGGACTTGCAAACACCTCCATTTGTATATGTTGCACATTGCTATCTGAGGATGTCCCAAACAGTTCTGTAACCAATGGTGCAGTTTTGGATTGCAATTACTGTTGTAAGGGAGGAAATGCAAAATTCTAATGAGTTCTTAATAATTAACTTAGAATAAACGGTAAAGAAGAAAAGAATGAGAAAGTAGGAAGTCACAAGTTGGTAAAGCAGCAAACAATTTGAACACAGCAAAATCCCACAACGGCACGGAGATAAATTTCTAGATAATCTGCTTTTAGTGATATTTGTTAATGGATAAATGTTGCCCAGAATGCCACGAGGCATCTCCCTGCATTTTTCCATTCACCCAAGGGCAGACAAAAGCTCAGTTTAACTTGCTTCAGAATTTCAACATACCTCCTCTTGACTCCAGTTCCAAAGCAAGCAGTTGCTTCTTAATGCCCTCATTATGAACAGTCCAACACTGCCTAGGGACACCACTGTCGAAACCAGATGATATGGCCATTAGTCTTATCACTGTATGCACTGTACTCCCTGTACACCCATGACAGTGTTATCAAATTCCGAACGAGCGCCATCGACAAGTTTGCTGACAACACCTCTGGAGTAGGATGGATATCTAACAACGCTGAGTCAAGATACAGAAGGGAGATAGAGGGCTTGGTGATGTGGCTCAATGAGAACAACCTTTCTCTCAACATCGGCAAAACTAACGAACTGATCGTTGACCAGAAAGAAAGGAGGAGAACACGCCCCCATCTACATCAATGGAACTGAGGTTGAGAGAGTGGAAAGCGTCATGTTCCCCAGAGTGACAATAACCAACAACATGTCCTGGACTTATCACATAGATGGACAGTCAAGAAGGCACAACAACGCCTCTTCTTCCTCAGGCGGCTCAGGAAATTTGGCATGTCCATAACGTCCCTCACCAACTTCTACAGATGCACCATTGAAAGCATACTGTCCGGGTGCATAACAGCCTGGTATGGCAACTGCTCTGCCCAGGACCGTAAGAAACTACAGAAGGTGGTGTGCACAGCCCAGACCATCACACAAGCCAACCTTCCATCCATGGACCCCATTTACATGGCTGGCTGCTGCAGAAAGGCTGCCAACATCATCAAAGACTCATCGCACCCTGGTAATGACCTCCTACAATCTCTTCCATCAGGCAGAAGCCTGAACACACACACACCAGCAAGTCCAGGCACAGCTTCTTCCTAATCGTTATCAGACTGGTGAATGGACTCTCTCGTTTCAGATAATGCTGATCTTGCTAACATTGATCTTGCCTAGCACACACCCTGTGCAATATAACTTGCATGCTTCTGTCTAAGTCTTTTTGATCTGTACATCCTTGCTTGCTATGATCTGCCTGTACCACTCGTAAACAAAGCTTTTCACTGTACTTCAGTACACATGACAATAAATCAACCAATCAATCGCAGGACCTCCAGTGCTCAAATTGGCCTCCACCTTTGCCTAGATTACAGCTCTTCAACTTTACCTTTGGTGAAGTTCTCTGGCCAGCCTGAGAATGTGAGTGGTCCTCATTACAGAGTAACGTGCAAAAAGACCGAGAAAGATGCCTGGTTCCCTGGGGCTGTCACTGTCAGCCACCGCAACGAAGCATTACGACTCCCATGGATACCAGTCACCAGTTACCAGGCAATCATCAGGAAGAGACAAAACACAGCTCCAAATCAATCCCCAGGACTGGGATGCAAAGAATTCTGTGGAGTTCCTGACCAAATTCCTGTAGGTGATCAACAACTGTTGAAATGTTGGAAATACAGCAGACCTTGTACATGCAACAACGCCTCACATAAAGCAATCTGATAATGACCGGATAATCCGTCTATTCTTGATGTTATAGAATCAAAGAGTTTTACAGTACAGAAGAAGGCTATTCGACCTATCGTGTCTGTTCCAGCTCCCAAAAAAATTGCCTACCTCGTCCCACTCATCAGCCCTTTCTCCGTGGCCCTCTGAGTCTCACTTTCAAATATATATCCAGCTCTCTTTTGAAACCTCCAATGGAATCCACCTCCACTTTCCCAGGCAGTGCATTCCAAATCCTAACCAAGCTCTGAGTAAAGAATTTTTTTTCCTCATCTCACTTCTGTCTCACTTGCTGACAATCCTGAAATTGTGACCCTTAGTTACTGACATACCAACTAGTGGAAACAGAATATCCTTCTTTATCCTGACAAAATTGCTCACAATTTGAATACCTCAATAAAGTCACCTCTTCGTCTTCTCTGCTCCAAGGAGAACAAGCCCAACCTCTCTAATCTTTATCTAAAATCTCTCATTCCGAGTATCATTCTAGTAAATCTCCTTTGAAGTCTCTCCAGGGCCATAACATCCTTCCTTAAATAACGTGCCCAGAACTGAACACAGTACTCCAAAAGTGGTCTGACCAATGATTTGTCGAGGTATAACATCACTTCCTTGCTTTTATACTTGATTCCTCTGTTTATTAACACAAGGATCCTATAAACCTTCTTAACAACTGTTTCAACTTGTCTGGCCACCTTCAGAGAATCATGTATGTGAACCCAGAGGTCCGTCTGCTCCTGTACTCCCCTCAAAGTTGTACCATTGAGCCTGGAGTCTGTGTTTCTTCTACCAAAGAGCATGACCTCACATTTCTCTGCATTGAAATTCCATTTGTTGGGTGCCTGCCCATTAGGCCAATTTGTCAGCACTCCTCTGAAGTTGGTCAGTGTCATCCTCACAGTTCACTGTTCTCCCTAGCGTAGTATCAACTGCAGATTTAAAGATTTTGCCCTCGATACCCATCTTCAAATAATTTATATCAATCAGAAAAAGCAAGGGTCCCAACACCGATCCCTGGGGATCACCACTTTCAACTCATCTCTGCTGTTTGAGGAATAATTATAGCCAAGACACCATGGAGATCTACTCTTTGAAGTTGTGTGTGGGACATCTTACATCAACAGATCTTGTACTTTCTCATGTGGCTCAGTATCTGTTTTCTTTTTATTGTTTCTATAAATATCAGTTGTTGTTATTGAGTCTCCATCTGGATTATGTGCTTATATCTGAAATCATAGAAACTACAAGCAGGAGTAGGCCATTCGGCCCTCTGAGCCTCCCCCACCACTTAGTACAATCATGGCGGATTATCCAACTCTGCACTTTGTTTCCACTTACATTTTAGATTCATAGATTCCTGTAGCCTGAACTACATCAAATTCTTTCCCGAAAACATTCCCTGTTTTGGCTTTGACCACCTGATGCGACACAGAATTCCACAAGCTGATAACACTGGGTGAAGAAATCCATTACCTTCCGACTCAGAGTCACGACAGCTACCTTCAGTAACATGAGGGGACCATGAGCGTGCACAGTACCTTTATCTATGTTTGAAGCAATGGCTAACATGAGCACTGTACAGCACCCATATTGTTATTCCACACAGGAATCCGATTCTGGGTGCAGTCACTGTCTGTGGAGTCCCAGGAGGATTACATCTCCTTTGGATGTGGAACAGCTCCCGAGCGACAGAAACAGTTCACACTGACCGAGAAACACTTGAACATCACAACCTTTGACCTCTCCAACTGCACAGACTCCTGGGTCCATTTCCACTCTGGCCCAAATGTGCCGAACACAAGGTTCAAAATTTACTATGAAATGGGTGAGTTTTGTTTAATTCTTTTGATTTATTGTCAAGCAATTCTTTGCTTATGACCCCAACCTCTAGATCTCTCCAATTCTCTCTCTCATCAAAGACCAACTGAGAATTAGGGCTTCACATTGCAATATTATTAAAGAAGCCATTTCAAATTGATTAGCTTGTGTTGACATGATATATCCTGTACAAAGACCACTCGGGTAAATATCTTCAAGCAGAATGTTGAGTGAAGAGAAGTAGGGACAGACCCAGAACGCTTAAAGATAAGCTATATACATTGCTGGCTAACAGGAAGTGGAGCGTTCGTGTAAATGGATCTTTTTCAGGTTAGCAAGACATAATGACTGCTCTGCCTCAAGGATCGATCCTAGGGCCCGAACTGTTCACAATCTATAAAAATGACTTGGATGAAAGGCCAGAAGGTATTGTTATCAAATTTGCTAATGAGTTGCGAACAGGACTTAAGGAAGTTAGGAAAGGATATTAGTAGGTGACTGGGTAAAAATGTGGCAAGTAGGACGTAATATGAGAAAATGTGAAATTGTCCATTTTGGCAGGAAGAATAAAAGAAGAAGCATATTATCCAAATGGTGAAAGATTTCAGAGCATGCAGGTCTGGCAAGTAATTAGGAAAGCTAATAGAATGTCATCATTTATCATAGAACACCCACAGTGTGGAAACAGACCATATAACCCATTCAGTCTACACCGACCCTCAGAAGAGGATCCCCCCTGCCCCACCTCCCTTACCCTATCTCTGTATTTCTGCATTTCCCATGGCTAACCCATCTAGCCTCCACATCCTGGACACTATGCGGCAATTTAGCATGGCCAATCCATCTTTGGACTGTAGGAGGAAACAGGAGCACCCGGAGGAAACCCACACACACAGGAGGAGAATGTGCAAACTCCACACAGTCACCCGAGGGTGGAATCAATCCTGGGTCCCTGATGCTGTGAGACCTGAAAGGGTGATGTAAGCTGAGTCCTTAAATTTTTTAAGGCAGAGGTGGATAGATTCTCACTGAGCAAGGAGTGGAATGCTTATCGGAGGTAAGCAGGAATGCAAATTTGAGACTACAGCCCGATCTGCCATGATCTCTTTGAGGGGCTGAATGGCCAACTCCTGCTCCTGATTAGTGTGTTCAGATGTACCAGGGACGAGAGAGCAGGGGGCAGAGTAGATGAGCAGAGGCAGATATTTTGTAACACTCAGCAAAAACTTATACTGGTAGAAAAGGAGGACTCAATGAAACGAATGAACCACTAGCGGTCAACAAAGGTGGTCAAGGGGAGTATCCAATCAAAAATTAAGGCATACAAAGTGGTGAAAAGCAGTAGTAGGCCAGTGGATTGGAATTTTTTTAGGAGCCAGCAATAGATGATTAACAAGTTCATAAGAGGAAAAAACTTGATTATTAAATAACTTGGCAAAATACCTAAAAACAAACAAGACATTATACAGGTGTATATATAGACAGTAGCTAAAGTAAGTGTGGGACCCTCGGAGGTTACAACTGGGGAATTAATAATTAGGTACAGGACAACGACAGATTATTTAAACCAATATTTTGCAAAGGTCTTCACAGTAGAGGTCACTATAAAAATCTCAAAGATAATTGATAAGCAAGATCTAATTGTCTGACTCAGGGCCTGGCCATTCCCTGACTCATCCCTTCACTGTGTGAACACACTAATATTCCTGTGTGCCCTTGATTTTGCAGTGCCACGTCTGTGCCAGAGCCTGAGTTGTGATGTCAATGCAGTCTGTCACACAGACAGCTCCGGGTCCCTGGTATGTAGCTGCAAACCAGGCTGGAGGAGATCAGGTCCCAGATGTTACGGTAAGGCACTCCCACCACATGCATTTCTCTCCACTGAAGCCAGTTTTTATACTGTCCCAGTTTGTGTTTGGAGCCTGATGGGGCTGCAGCTGAACCCTGGAGTTTGCATAGAGCCTGGATCGTTGTGTGAGAGCTTGGCTCAGTCGGTAGCTCATTGAGCTCCATGTCAGAAGGTCAAGGGTTCAAGTCCACTTGAAAAATTGAATACTTAATATTAATGAAGTCCTGAAATAACTGGACAGAGGCTGGGTTCTGTCACCAAGCTACCTTTTATTTACCAGTGCACAGTACACTAGCTGTGAGCAGCCTGCTCAGGGTCAGTCCCTTTCTGAGAACATTCCGATCTCCTGGTTATATTGGTCAGCCGGTGCTTTCCTGATCGGCCCAGGTTAACAACTCCAATCAAGAACCTTGTAGTCAACAGGATCCATCTGGTTCCAATTGCTAAAGCTCCCTTCCCTTGAGAGCAGCCCTGTGGTCCAATAGGGCTATGGCCATTTCGCTTTTACATCCAGTTTGTTCAATACTCGAAGAAAGCAGGAGATGCTTGAGTGTATATAAGAGAGTTCAGGAGACATGAAGGCATAAAGTAGGACGCAGAGTCTGATCAGTTTCGCTGCAGTTACCCAATGCAGTGTACCTGTAATCTTGTGTCCCTTTATATGCCCTAATTGTTCAATATTAAAGAAAAACGTTATATTTCATGAACCAACAATTCATATTGCTAATGCTGATATGGTTCCTACCAATTTTAATTTTAATGTCTGAGAACTTCAGCAAGGAGATGTTGCTAATTCCAAAAGCACCCTGTTCTCTTCTGATGCTGTAAATATTTACCAGTTCCTGTGGTTGTACATTAATTGCTTATGGCCAATGCCCGTTCCAGCTGTACACACTCTTGCTTTGCAGTAAGTTCTGAATATTAACAAGCCGTCTACCTCTTCATTTCTTCCGCAGAGCTCAGGAACATAGTGCAAGCTGTAACAGCCAATGTCACAGGGCCCAATGTCACATTGAGATGGACGGTCATCCCTATACCAGGAACTGAGATTCTCAACTACCAAATTAATACAAACTGCTCTAACTATACCAACGGGGCCATCCAGCTGCAAACGTACCAGCCTGGAAACACCACCAGTTTACTTTTAACCGGTAGGTATTTCAGATCCACTGAGACTTCTGTGTCCTCAGACACTGCTTAGTGTTTTGAAGACCACAATAACCTGGCCTATAAAACCTGAAGTATTATGATACTATTTTTTAAGATGGAATTTCCCTGGCTTTGCCGAGATTTTGCCTCTTTTTATCTTTTATCCTGTTCTAAGGACTCTTGCATTTATTAGAAGAGAGCAGCAAGTGGTCAGTGAAGTGGAATCAGGGATGGCGTTTGAGCTGGGAAGAAGTACAGACTTGAGTCATGGCACTTGAGCTTGAGCAGGGAGGTAAAGCAGGGAAGTCCTAGGGATTGACTGTTAATGGCATTCACTGAACTGATGTCCTCAGGAACCTTCTCATTAGTGATCCCTGTCAATAAGATTGCTGTAGTCACTTAACATTACAGTGAGCTCAGGTAGATCCTGCTCTAGAATGCCCTCAATAAAACAAAAATGAAATTAACTGAGATTCACACTGAGATCAGCTAACTCAGCGACACATATTTACATTTCAATCGAATCTTTAAGAATCACCAAGGCGATTCAGAGGAACATCAAACAAAGTGACAGTAAGACATAAAAATCAATATGATGACAGGAGACCAACTATTTGTCAAAGAGTTTAGTTTTAAATAGTATTTTAAAGGAGGGGAGCGAGGTGAACAGGTTTAGGCAGTTAATTCTAGTTCCAAGACCTACACAACTGAATGCCAAGCACCATTGGTGAATTAGTTCTTTAAGGTATCACACATTAAGCTGCTTACTAAGATAAGAGCCCGTGATGTTAGAGCTAATATATTAACATGCATAGAGGATTGGCTAACCAATAGGAGACATGGAGTTGGGATGTCGGGGGCATTTTCTGGCTGGTGACCTATAACTAGTGGAGGACCACAGGGATCAATGTTGGGCCACAGGGCACTTACAGAATATGTTAACAGCTTGGATGTGGGAATGTATTATCGCCTGGTTTATAGATGACACATGATTAGGTGGGAAGGCAAGTGGTGAGGATGATATAAAGAATCTGCAGAGGGCTAAGTGAATGGGCAAAGAATTGGCAGATGGAATATCGTGTGGGAAAATGTGAAGTTACACATTTTGGAAGAATAGAGGAGCTGAATATTATTTAAATGGAGAAAGACCGCAAAAAACCATAGCACAGAAAAATTTGGGAGTCGTCGTCAATGAACACCAAAAGGCTAGCATCCAAATTCAGCAGGTAATAGGGAAGGTGAATGGAATATTGGCCTTCATTTCGAAAGGAGTGGAGTATAAAAATCAGAATATCTTACTAAAACTATATAAGACACTAGTCAGACCACACCTGGAATGCTGTGAAGAGTTTTGGCCCACTTACCTAAACAAAGTTACGCTAGGATTGGAAGCAGTCCAGAGAAGGTTCACTGGGCTGACCCTGGGTATGGTGGGATTTTCTTATGAATAGTGGTTGAGTAGGTTAGGCCTGTACTCAATTAGAGTTTGGAAGAACGAGGGCAAACGTTATTGAAACATACAAGATTTTTGGTGGGCTTGACAGGGTAGATACTGAGGGTTGTTTCTGCTTTTGGGAAAGTCTAACACCAGAGAGCATAATGTCAGAGTAAGGGGAGGCCCATTTAAGGATGACAAGGATTTTTTTCTAAACCTTGTCAATCTGTAGAACTCTTTATTGTAAAGAGCTGTAGAGGCTTGACCATTAAGTATATTCAAGGCTGAGATAGACAGATTTTTAATCAGAAAGAGAATCGAGGGTATGTGGAAAAGGCAGGGAAGTGGATTTAAGGACTACCCAATCAGTCATAATCTCATTGAATGTCAGAGCGTACGTAACAGAAGAAAATGACCTATTTCTGCTCTTACATCTACATCATTAGGAACAATTAAACCTGGACATATTTAAGAAGCCAGAATTAGAGAATCACAGCTGATTAGAACATTGAGGGCCGGAACAGAACACAGATATGAGAGATAAAGGCCAAAGAGGGATTAGAAACCCAGGGCGAGAATGTTAAAATAATGCTGTGCTGTCCAGCAAGCTGCAGTCGGTCATTGTGCACCAGTTGGATCAGTGAACAGGATTTTCTGTCTGTTTAGTTATTGATGATAGGGTTTGCAATGGACTCATGTTGAAGAGGGTGTAAACTGGCAAAGAGCAGGAATAGAATATTGGACGTTCTCAAATCTATGTGGCCCAACCCCACACTGAAGGAGATTACTTGCTTCAGTAGAAGAGAAACTCAGAGATTTGTGTGCAGAAGTTATTTTTTGTATGTCTTGTATGTCGTCTCGGTGACAAATGTGCCTGAAATTGCAGGTCTGGGTTCCCTGTCACTGTGTACCACTGTGATCCAGGTAAACACCTCCTCAGATGGCCTAGTGACCACTCAGCCTTTTACCTTCAAGACCTACTCCGGTGAGTTCTTTCCAATTCTTTTGTTACTTCTTTCACAAAATTCCATTCTCAGACAATTTTCACCAGCATCGAAATCACGAAAGATCATGAACAGATATAAAAATAATCAAAAACAATGAAATGCATTCTGCCTTTGATCACAAAGTTGGCTGGAATTCAGTCAAGAGGGGTGTACGTCAAGTATCTACTGCTTTAGTTAGACCGCATCCAGGGCACCGGGTGCTGTGTTTGGTTTCAGGGCATCACATTTTAGGAATAATTCAACAGCCTTGGAAGAAGCAGATTTACTTGCATGATACCAGACTTTACAGGGCTAAATTATAATGCTTGAATGCGTAAACATGGCTTGTGCATAGGAGATTGAGTACAGATAAAGAGCTGAGTATGAGATTGAGACATGATTAAGTCTAGGGGATCGTAAACTTAAAATTAGATTTAGGCTGTTCAAGAGTGAAATTAGAAGATATTTCTCCCTTTGTACAGTAAGAAGATTGTGTGTATCTAGTGTTTTTTCAGGTTGAGATTTTCTTTTGCATTGGGTGATATTAACAACTGGGGCAAAAGGAAGGTGAACAGAGCAGCCATGGTCTCATCAAATTGCTATTCAATTCACTAGATTGATTGGCTTATGCCCGCTCCTTTGTGTGAGCTACTAAACTTCGCACTGTACAAAGTTTTTATGCACTCTGTGTTCTGCCTTAGCTTCCCATGCCTTGACAACACTGTCTCTCGAAAGGCCACCACTGACAAGATCAGTTGCACCAGCTTAGCCTTGCATAAGCTGTGGCACTGAATGTTGGACAACACAGGCCTCTGCAAGTTAGTGAGAGTCTTGGTGTTCAGGGCAATTGCTGTCACACACTCCTGTACTGCAGTCAGACTGTGTATCAGCAACATATGGAAAGAAATTCCAGCAATTCCTCCTTCTCATTCTCCAGCATAATAGGGAAGACCATAGAACAAATGCTCATGTCCTTCTTGAAACCAGTTCTACAGGCATTTTGAAAAATTCCCATAAAACCAATTATGACAGAGTTCACTTTCTGTCCAGATGACTATAAAACATCTGCCCAGCTGATTCTGTTTCCTTAACACTCCCATTCCAGGGACGGTCCTTGAAATGTAGCTGCATTAGCATTAAGCATTGGGACGAGCTTGCTGTCAGTCACTCAAAATGGTGACCAGTCATCCATCGAACAGCATCATGAGTCCAAACATCTTATTGAAAAAACTGAACAGGAGTTGCACAGTGGGAAGGAGTAACCCTGGTGCCCGGATCCCACTACCTCTCAGGACGTCCTGTCCATGTGCTCAAATGGGTTGAAAAACAGCCTGTACGGCCACAAGGAGACCAATAGCACTAACTTACTATCTTGAGTAGTCGTCATGTTTGAATTGAGTTGAAGCGAATGACAATGGCGTTCTGAGTTGGCTGATCTCATCTCGAGGTGCTAAGAAGGTTCATTGAGTTTGGGAAAGGAAGTATTACTGACCTGAGGTTCCCCTACCTGCTCCCCTCTTTATTCAAAAGCCCCAACCTTTAGGCTGACAGGAGGTGCAAGTTTGTTTCTATACCAGCCATAGGGTTAAACAGTCTGTCATCACTGACTGGATAAATTCTTCACATCATTGCATGGTAGGTACTGTGCTGGAATGGATAACCCACTCGTTAGGGAAGCAACTCCATGTCTATTCCACCGGTTTACATTGTTTTTGAGAAAGTGGGAACTGCAGATGCTGGAGAATCTGAGATAACAAAGTGTAGAGCTGGATGAACACAGCAGGCCAAGCAGCATCACAGGAGCAGGAAAGCTTGACGTTTCGGGCCTAGACCCTTCATCAGAAATCTGAAGAAGGGTCTAGGC
>JAHRHZ010000020.1:54321567-54366416 GCA_024137785.1 Ginglymostoma cirratum | reverse complement strand
TTGTTATCATTGTTTTTGAGAAGTCAGGAGGGATCTATAATGGTGGTTAATCCGATCCCACCAGATTAACAACCAGGCACTGAAGGCATAAACTGACTCCATAAGAAGAGTAACTACTTGGGGTAGTTTTTGAAAAGAGATCAGCAGTGAGTTGGAGCTTTGTAGAAAAGGATGGCTGGAGAGGACTTCCAGGTAAATTTTCATTCTCTCCTGGCCTTTAAAGGTCGATGTAGAAAATAACAGTTCACTTTTTAGCCACGAGCACAGATTGTTTCCTTGCAGTCAGAAATTGCTGAAGAAACTCAGCAGGTCAGGCAGCATCTGTGGTGAGAAAGCAGAGTTAACATTCTGGGTCCAGTGACCATTCTTTGGAAATGATCTCTTGAATTTTGCCAGCAATTGCTGATCATGTCTCTGATTTGCAGCATCCATAGTTCTTCGCTTTTGTTTTTGTTGTCGTATAGTGATTTTTTTTTTTTTTGGTACCTGTTACCCAATGAAGTGTTTTACAAGATAATTATAACAGTTGTGTTTTACGACGCCTCTTTTAACTTGAGGCAAAACAGAATGCACTGGCTGTTGGGGTAACAGTGATCATACGAAACTTCTGCTGGGAAAAAGGCCCATGTGATCAGACTATCATGGCGAAAGAAATCTACACTGAAACGTATTGGACATGCAAGTGACATATTTTGTGTTTTGGTGGAGACAAGAATGCTGTTGGAGATAGAAAGATTGGGAGGAAAGAACAAAGGAGACATTACTGTGAAAAACAGGGGGGAGAAAGGAACTGTTTTTTGATGTTAGCGTCAAATAGGATGTTAGTTTACTATTCAAAAAGAAGAGGACAGAATAATAGGGGAATTTTTAAGACTTAAGAGATAAGAATGATCATGGTGGGTCTTGCTGGTGAACATCAGCTCTGGAAGAGACAGGATGAGTGGAATCATTTTCAAAAGACACCAGAAGAGGACAAATTGAGCCTGAGCCTGCTGGAAAGCTGAAAGCGAATTGTGCCTTAATTTCATGTTGCTGCATATCTTCCAGAAGTGCTTCAAAAACTTGTTGTGGAATATTTTTCAATTTTAGAAAATGGTCACATGGAGGCACCTTTTTGTCAGTTCGGTATACTGTTTGCCTATCGAGTAATGTTTGATCTGTGTTGATTTTAGTTTGTTTGTTACAGTCAAAACTCCTTAAAGCTTGAAACCTTGAGCTTCAGTAATTTCCAACAGTTCCTAGAAACTTCCCTTTGGAGATGATAAGAAATATTGGCCTCTGTAGGATTTGAATCCAAAGGCCATAAAGTGGGTATCTATTGTGTTTGATGTCTTATTTGTAGTAATAATGCTTTTGTCTTTAGAAAAGATTCCAGAAGCTCTGAGTTTGACCTCCATCTCCACCACCAGTGCTGTGGTCTCCTGGGCCCCTCTTGCGGGTGTGAGAGCTCTGAGGGGCTGCAGTCTGCGATACTACAGCGTTGGGAGCACCAGTACTGTCCACATGGTCAACTTTACCTTAACCAGTTTGGAAGCAGTGATCACAGGTAAGAAGTTAGCTAGCCCTCATCAGTGTGGAAGGACTGAGGCGTTTGGCTACCTGGTCCCAGTGATACCCTGGCTTCATCTTAAGTTGGATTCATCTTTTTTTGTTAAGGATTCCCTGTCATCCCAGAAGTGACCACCTCTTCTGCCAGGCACTCTTTCCCACTAGGTCGGGATTTTCTCCCAAGGAAGGAGGTGAAAATGTCTCAGTTTAAATCAACTGACACTGCTGCTAGCATTATATCGCTAAGGGCCAGCCTTCCCCTTTGGGGGGCAGGCTCACAGTGGATTCTGTGGCAGGGAGATCCGGGATCACGGCCTCTGTGTAAAACTCAGCCCCAGGAAGTGCAGCAACCAATTTGCACGCAGCAAGTTCTCAAAAGTAGCAGATTGAAGGATTAGAATTGGCCGCGACCAACAAGGAGTAGCCTGCTGCTCTTAGGTGTGTTGTGACATTTTCACGTGCAGTAATGTGTTGTCAGTTCAACTGGAGCTATCTTTCAGTTGAAACACTGACAGGGCTGCCCTCCCCTCAGTGCTTCACCGAACTATTGTTCCAAATCCCTTGAAGTCAGATTTGAATCCACAACCTTTTGATTTAGAACCTGCAGTGTTACCACTAAACAGGAGCTAACTCTAAAATCATCCCTCCACCTCTGATAGTGAATACTGCAGGTGGGACAAAGATTTATTTCTTGTTTGGTCCCCAATCTGAGACCCAAGTCGCATGAGTGAGTCTGAAAGTCTTACTAAATTGTAATAGTTAGACTTCAATGTTTCATCTAATATCCAAAGTAGATTTTGCAGGATGCGGTATGCTGCCAACTCTATCTACAAGTGGTGGTCATCTGTGAGGACATACAGGAACAGTTTGTGTCTGTAAGTCTCCTGGTTACTATCTTGCTTCCCCACAGGAAGAGTGCTCTCCTTCCATTTATTAAGAAGCAGGACTGCAGCTCGACTCAGGTCTGGCCCTGAGAGGGATCTACATCCTACAATTCTGTTTCTATCATTCAACCCGAGTCTGTCTTTTTCCCTGTTTATTTCAAGAGTCACGTCTACTTAAGCCCAAATCGCTGGTCAGAGATCCAGAGTGCTGCCTGATTTTAATCCCTTCTGTACGCCAACTGCAAAAATATTAAAACCTCAATCAAAGCCTGGATTTTGCCCTGGATAATTGTATCCCACTGAGTCACCAACTGAGTTCATAGACAATCCTTTTGATATGTCGCATTTGACTCATTTTAGAACAAAGAATCAGGAGATTGTTTTGTCTGAAGAATGAAATTGCCGCGTTCCCAATGGTTGGAGTTGGTAAATGTTTTCCTCTTCATTGTTCTCTGGATATGTTCCATCCTCCGCTCATCATGTAACAGGAAGCTTCCCAGTTCTCCCGTTGTAAATTCCATTGCTCCACCCATCCTGGTTTTCTCAATTTATCTTTATAGCCTACTGAGAGTGATGACCAAGGGATTTGATTAAAACAAACTGTTAAAGCAATGCCCTAACCTAATATTATGTTTTAAGGTTTCAGCTGGCTTAGCAAAGCATCAATAGCATGTCAGGGCTGAAGTTGTGAAATTATTTCTTTCCCACCACCACTCCATCGATATCATTGGATGGAGAAATGGGAGTGTGATGTTATAAGTGGGGATAGTTAATAGTTTCCATCTGGAAAGAGGCAGCAGGCTGAGAATCTGCCTGAACGTAAAACAAGTAATTGACCAACACTGATATTGTTATTTAACCTGGGTAATTTTTAATTGAAGTGTCACAGACTACGTGACACATAAATCGACATTAGTTTGAAATAAAAGTTTACACAGGGGAGAATTGCATAATATCATCATCAGAGCGATCAACGCAATCGCAGCGGACCTGAAATCACCATGAAATTGTGAATTCCTCAATGGAAGATTCACTCATTGATTCAAGCTTCTCTCATACCTTCTTCATTCTTGTAAGTTCCCAAGTCTCATGTTAGAGATCAGACTGTTATTCCTGCTTTATGGCGTTTTATTTTTAACCAACCAACCAGGTGATTTCCAATGGCAATCCAAGATGGCCTCTCCCGCAACTCTACCTCCGCCGTATGAGGCAATGCCTGACCTAGCACAGGGTCACGGATTAGTTTGCAAACACTGTTGCCCCAGACTTTCATATAGTAAGGTTCTAGTTTGTTCCTCAGTTTATGTCAGATCTCAGCCAGGGCCATGTGTGTCAGGTACTGTTCCTACCTCTGGACCAGGAAGCCTGGGTTCAAGTCCCATCTGCTCCAGAAGTGTATAACAACCTCTGAGCAAGTTGATTAATAGCAAGAAGGTTGTAGGTCCATTGAACTCCAGAGATTCCTGGTAGATTTCTCGTTTGCTTCTCTGAATCCTCTCATCGCTGAAGAGTCCAATGCAAGTTTGGTGTGGACATTCCCAGAACTGCCAGCTCTGTTCCCGTTTTTGCTTGGAAGAACCTCGGCAACTGTGGCACTTTAGGCTTTCCTCTGTGCATGTTGAATATTGTGTGTTTGTCTCAGATAGCCTTCAAAGTTCAGTGCTTGCCTCCACGTGTGCCATTGATAGTAACATTTTCGCAAGAGAAGTGACCCTCAACGCAGAATTGAATTAACCGACTTCATGTAGTTTACCCTGAGACCGTTCTCCTTCGAAGATCTCCCTTGGTATTCTGTACTCATTGCAGACCCAGGATTCTGCACTTTCTAACTGTGGAGGCAATGGCCCAGTGGTATTATCACTAGATGATTAATCCAGAGACTCAGCTAAAGTTCTGAGGACCTTGGTTTGAATCCCACCACAGCAGATGGTGGAATGTGAAATCAATAAAAATAAACTGGAAACCATGAAAAAGCCCATTTGGCAAACTAATTCTCACCTCGTCCAGCCTACATGTAACTCCAGGGACACAGCAATGTGGTTGACTGTCCACTGCCCTCTGAAATAGCATAGCAAGCCCCTCAGTTCAAGACAGCTAGGGGTGGGTAATAAATTCTGACCAGCCAGCCAGCAATGCCCACGTCACAAAAATGAATTTAAAAAAAGTTTGCTAGAGACTGGAACCCAGTGCAACAAGGTACCAGCTGGAGACGAGACCAAGGTAGGTTAAGGTAACAGATCCCATGGTGCTATCTCAAAGGTGATCATCTTCTCTAAGTCTTGGCCAGTGCTTATACCATAAGCAACATCAACAAAACAGATTATGGTCATCATTGTGGTTGCTGGTATTGGAGGCTTGCTGAGTGCAAATGGGCTGCTCCATTTCCTACGTAACCACTTGAATACATTGTTGGCTGACTTTGGAAAGCCATGAAAGGTCTTGCATAAGAGCAAGTCTTTGCCGTTTACTTCTATCAGGGCAGTCCCTGTGGTTAGGTCGTGAGGAGAAGGGGAGGTGGGGGCCATTAGTTGCCACACATGTCCTAAATTAAGGGAGGGAAAATAATCCATAGATCCTGCTTCTAATCGGAAGGATTAAATGTCTTGCGTCCATTGTGTACGCTGGTTACCTGGTCACGTTATTGGAGTGTGAACATTGGCGCGATTGGCATTACAGTTTTGCTAGAGGGTCAATAGAAATCTCCTAACTATAGTTTAGGCCAGTGTTTATCCCAGTTGCCTTGAGTCCCACCTGCTGCAGAGAAATTGGAGAACTAACATGGAAATTCACGCAAGCAATAAAGAAATGGACTGTTTTCCACTGTGAGAGATTCAGCACATTTTGCTGCACACACAACAACCTGATTCGCCAGTGAAAGTGAGCAACTTGAAATAGATACAATTGGCACCACTCCCCCTCCCAGTTTTTCTGTATGTCTGTGACTCCCGTGAACGAGAGGTTAGCCTGTTTTCGCACTCTGAGGCAGCCAATGCAGACCAGTTATTTTCTGACAAACGTTGCTCAGGAACATCATTGGACCAGTCAGACCTCCACATACATGTAAACCCTGAACGAGGGAAGGGAGGCTAAGGAGCAAGAATAGAGACCAAAGTAATTTGACACAACAAATTCAGTGAACTATTACCTTGGTATTCCACTACTTATATTAACCATGAATATTTCATTTCAGGATTGAAACCAGACACTACCTATACCGTGTCCATTGTATGTCTCACTGTCTTTAACCAGACACTCAGCTCCAAGCCGCTTAATGTCACTACTCTCCCATGTATGTATTTGCAAACTTTACTATCGGTCTAAAGTTGTCACTCACCCTCTGTAAGAGGACTGAAATCTTTTCCTCATACTGACTGAGGCTCTATTTTATTGGCAGCTTTGAGATTCATCGTCAATGTGTATGCTTCCCATATAACCTCATCTACTGCTGTGATTGGCTGGGATCTACACCCTGCAGACGCTGCCCTGGTTTGGTCCTACTCCATTACCTGTGGTCCTAATGAAGGTGGTGGACCCAACAAGAATATAATTGCTTTCCCTCCAATAACCACTGTGATCCTCACAGGTAAAAACATGGTAAACGTGGCGTGAGAGTGGTCTTTTGCCTCTATAATCTCGAATTTTGTGCCTATTCTGCTGAATTAGGGACAGAAGCACAGGGATCCAGTAACTCTGGAGATGTGTTCTGGAGTAGGACCCACTTCCACCAGGACCCTGTTCTATATTGGCAGCCTTGAACTTTATATTGGGTTATAGGAGGCTTAATCAGATTACAGAAGGGATGTGGCATTAAAATAAATCGAGTTAAAGATCAATATTAAAACTAAATTAAGATAAAGATCAATCAGGAGGAAGTGTGTAGGAATGCTAATGACCTGTGACGCGTGACAGTACTGAGGGGTTAGAAAATGTCAATATTGCTAGCAACTAATGAGGCGGGTGAAAATGC
Organism: Ginglymostoma cirratum; assembly: GCA_024137785.1. Classification (NCBI taxonomy): domain Eukaryota; kingdom Metazoa; phylum Chordata; class Chondrichthyes; order Orectolobiformes; family Ginglymostomatidae; genus Ginglymostoma; species Ginglymostoma cirratum. The sequence continues at coordinate 54,360,017 of JAHRHZ010000020.1, read as the reverse complement.
TTTGCATCAGATCTTCATCCTGAAACAAAAAGATTGTTACAGCTCGAAGAGCCAGTTATGGGATTCTCAGAGATTTCAGGCAGCACGGTGGCTCAGTGGTGAGCAATGCTGCCACCAGGGTCCTGGTTTTGATTCCAGCCTCGGGCAACTGTCTGTGTGATGTTTGCACATTCTCCCCGTGTCTGCGTGGGTTTCTTCCCACAGTCCAAAGATGTGCAGCTAAAGGTGGATTGGCCATGCTAAATTGCTCATTTGTCCAAGGATGTGCAGGCGAGGTGGTTTAGCCATGGAAAATGCAGGGTTAAAGGGATAGGTAAGAGAGGTAGGTCTGGGTGGAATGATCTTTGGAGGGTTGGTATGGACTCAATGGGCCGAATGGCCTGCTTCCACACTGTGGGGATTCTATGATTTCCTTTCCTGAAATTTTAATGCAAGATTGAGATAACACAAAGAAGCATGCATAATGTATAATACAACCAAAAGAATTTATAGTTATGCAAATCTTAAGATCTCATTGAGAACCTTTGCTCGGGAAAAGTACACTTCACCAATGAGGTAATGGAGGAGCTGTACTATCCAGTTGAAGACGTGCAGTAAGATCTTTATGGATGAATCCGCCTCTCAATGTGTAGGTGATATTGTTTTTGATTTAAACCAAAGCTGATTTCAAGCAATGACTTATACCATGCATTAAATTTCCAAATCAGAGAATCGTAGAACGGTTACAGTAGGAAGGAGACCATTCAGCCATACACATGCAGGCCTTTTCTCTGTAAAAGCAACTCAGCAAGTCCCACTTGTTTATCTATTTGCATGGCCCTAGAATTTGATTTAACTTCATCTCCTGGAGGTGAAAAATTCGTAGAATCATATAACCCCAACAGTTGCTAACAGGCCATTTGGTCCATTGGGTCTGCACCAACTGTCTGGACAGCCTTCCACCCTGACCCTACCCCCTACCCTGTAACCCTGCATTTCCCATGGTTAATTTACCTAACCTGCACATCCTGGGACACTATAGGCAATTTAGCATGGCTAATCCACCTAACCTGCACATCTTTGGACTTTGGGAGGAAACTGGAGCACCCAGAGGAAACCCACACAGACATGGGGAAGATGTGCAAACTCCACACAGTCGTAGAATCCCTACAGTGTGGAAGCAGGCTATTTGGCCCATCAAGTCTACACCGACCCTCCAAAGAGCATTCCCTAAGGCTGGAATCAAACACATGTCCCTGGCACTGCGCGGCATCAGTGCTAACCACTGAGCCATTGCGCCACCCACAAATTAATTGAACGCTCGTGGGGAGACAGTAGCCTAACAGTATTATTGCTGAACTATCAATCCAGGGACCCAGATGACGTCCTGGGTACCCGGGTTCCAATCCTGCCACAACAGATGATGGAATTTGAATTCAATAAAATATCTGGAATTGAGAATCTAATGATGATCATGATCCCATTGTAAATTTTTGGAAAAACTCATCCTAATTACTAGGGAAGGAAACAGCCACCCTTACCTGGTCTGGCCTACATGTGACTCCAGACTCTCAGTAATGTAATGACTCTGAACAGACCTCTGGGCAATTAGGGACGGGCAATAGATGCTGTCTGGTCAGTGATGCCTTCATCCCATGAATGAATAAAGAAAAAAAATTTATGTGAAAAATGTTCAAATTGGTTTTAGTTTGCACAAAAACAATTGATCTTAATTTTAATAAAATAAAGCTTTCGCAGGATACCCACCCCATGTAATTCCTTACTATCACTGTGATTTTTCTCTTTTCCCATTCAGTTCACACAGTCAGATAAATAGCCTTTTCATAATCTATCCTTCTGTATTGTAGGTAGTTGAGGACCTAGCAAGGGTTCTGTGGCACTCCAGCACGGAGAGCTCGCCAATCCATGAAAACCCCGTTATCACTTGTCTCTGCTTCCTGTTCGCTCGGCGAACCTTTATCCATGACATTAGGTTCCACCCTGTACCCTGTGCTCTTGTCTTGTGCAGCATCCTTTTGATGTGGCATCTTTTCAAATTATCTTTGCAAAATCCAAATATGTCACATCTACTGGTTCCTCCCTTCTCCTTTCACAAAGCCATGCCTGACCAAATTGTGATTTTCTAAGTGATTTTTTTTTTCAGGGAGCACAGTCAATCAGAGAGTTGTTCATGACTAACAAAGCTTTCCTATGTCTGCTATGGATTATTACCCCTTAAGTGAGACTAGAACAGCAGATGAGGGGGACAATAAGAAGGAAGGTGCCTTCACTTAAATTGTCATAACAAGAACCTAGCGATTCCGAAAGGTGCAGTTCTATTGCCCGGATAGAACAGTCAGTGTCCCACGTGTTTATAACTTCTTGTACTTTGCGCAGAAGTTCCATTATAGAAAGATTGTCAGGACTTGGGTCCAGCTGCTTTTGAAGACGTAATGGCTTCTGTCAGACATTTGATTGTATTAGAGTTGGGTGTCATCCAAAACCATCACAGTCACCCCTTTAAAATGGAACCCAGTAAGTCGCCATCTTATTATTTTCCTTTAACAGATCTGAATGAGTCAACTGTCTACATTGTAACTGTTTCTGCAAAAACGCTGTTTGGGCAAGAGGACACTGGATCAATGTTGACGTTTATGACACAAAGCTGTAGGTATTCCTGATATGTCACTTTGTTAACCATTTATTCTTGTTCCATTTAAACCAAGAGATGTCTAATGTTAAACTAAACTTAAGTGGAGTTGTACATCCCAGAGAATTCCCAGTTGTTCCACATAGATGTAACCTCTCTGTGCCTTCCACACGTGTTGCTGTGTTGGCCCTCATCATTTCCCGACCTCAGGTGGAACTCCCAAATTGCCTCCAAAATCTGTTCCCCATGAAATTTGGTATACTGTTGGTCTAAAACATTTACTGTCAATTATTTGAAGCTTTTTATAAATCCAAAATGGCTCAAAGACTCTCCAACATTCCTCTGTATAGAAGCTTCCAACTGCTGTCCCTGTTATTTCCGATTAGGACGTAGGTCTTAAAAAAAGCTTGGAGACGTCCTTTTTTTTCCCTCCAGCCTCTACTTGTTCAATGCTACCTGTTCCTTGTCTGTCCTGAATGTTTTTGACAGACTATTGTCAGTGATTCTCTGAAGATTTAAACATTTTGCTGGGGTTTTACCTCAGCACAATCACACCAAGCCAGCAGTGCTTTACTCCTCCCTTTCTCTTCACTGTGTTCAAATGAATCATGCAATTGTGTTGATGAAATCTGCTCACTTTCCATTTGATTGAAGAAGATAGGATGCCCAGAGATAGGCAAATGAGGCGTCTAATTGCTGAAGTTTGATAGAAGGCCTTTAAAGGCAGTGTGTGGAACTGCCAGGAACATGGCTAAATGGAGTTGGCAACCCACCTCTTAGATATTTCACGCTGTTAAAGGCAGTGCTTGCAGCACCTTGCTGATTTATCCCTGCATCCTGTCTCATTTTTTACTCGTGGATTAGTGTTTTCCCAAAAAGGAAAAGTGCAATTAATTTGTCTCTTGCTTCCGCAGTTACTGTTCCATCAAACAAGACCCCAGCAGCACCCCAGGAAGTGAGGGTAGGAGAGTTTGAATCGTACTGTGTGCTTGTCAGCTGGAAACCACCTTCTGTGCCCCCGAATGAGACCATACAATACAACGTGAGTACGAACCCGGGACAGAAGGGAGTGGGCCCCTGTTGAAACCATTTGTGATCTGTTTGAGTGGTGACAAAATGGAGATTTTCTTTCCTTCTGCTAAAACCCCCTGTTAAAACAATGAGGATGAATTCATCGGCTTCATTTGGATTTGGTCAATGAGTTGAAGGTGCCACATGGGTTCCGTGGCTATTGTATCCTGTCAGTAATAAGTCAGTGTACCATTAAAAGTGCTTGTGACATCGTCATTGCATCTGAGGATATAAAGAACTCATACTCCATTTTACTTCGAATCACTTGAAACTTGACACTGCTGGAAGCAGCTTCCTCTGTTATAAACTAAATAGCTTAGTATTAGCTCAGACATTGAAGAAAGTAATTGTGTATAGAATAGTTAGTTGCAATGACTATCTGCTGGATTCTTCAATGCCCCAATATCCACACCTAATTTCCTATCTTATGTGAGAGATCAGGTAGAACAGCCTGTTGGAGACAAAGGTTGTTCTTGGGTCTCAGGAATATAGACCAGCTGGACAGGGGTAAATGTCATTACAGATGTCCCCCTGAAGTTGGGTTGAAGGCGATGATGTTCCAGGATGGTGTGGGGGATAGGGGTTAAGGTCAGTCCAGAAAAGGTCAATGGTACTTTTAGATAATCTGCAAGGTGAGCCACCAGCACTCCAGAAAAAGAACTGTTTTATGTTAGTTTTTGAACTGGAACTCTGGTGTACACTAGCTGTGCCTTTCTGGTGCGACAGTATACTGGGCTCTCCATGGCTGTAAGATAAAAAAGTGGGGTGAATAGGCTTGGCTAGAAGATTTCTCACTTCTCAACATCATTGAAGAACCTACAGTGGCATGTAGAAACTAATGAAGGTGAGGACTGGGCAGAGTTCAAATGCACTCTGGGAGAGTGAGCGTGGGTTTTTTTTTCAAACTGACAACCAATGATAATTTCATGGTGACCATTACTTTACACTCAAGATTTTTGTTAATTTAATTTGAATTCCGCCAATGTCCACAGAAGGATTTGAACCCATGTCCCTGGAGCATTAGCCTTATCCTCTAGATTGACAGTCACGTGACATTTATACTCCACCACCTTCTCCCCAGAAATAAAGAATTTGTAGCTAGGCATGCCAGAATGACAGGTCAACTTTCTTTTTAAATTACATCTTAACATGGGTCAGCAATCTGCGTAGAGGAAAGGAGAAGGCCCTCTTTCCCGGTTTGTTTGTTATTCCACTTTCATAGAATCCCTACAGTGCAGAAAGAGGCCATTCTGCCCATTTGAGTTCACATTGGCTCTCCAAAGAGCATCCCACCCAGACCACACACCCCCCCCAAATCCCCTGCATTTCCCATGGCTAATCCACCTAGCCTGCACATCCCTGGACACTATGAGCAATTTAGTACGGCCAATCCACCCTAACCTGCACATCTTTGGACTGTGGGAGGAAACTGGAGCACCCGGAGGAAATCCACACAGACACAGGGAGAACGTACAAACTCCACACGGACAGTCGCCCGAGGGTGGAATTGAACCCTTGTCCCTGGCGCCGTGAGGCAGCAGTGCTAACCACTGAGCCAGTGCATCACCTCTCCTGTGAAAAATCTCTTAATAAAACTGTATGAGACCAGTGTTCACTGTAGTGAGAGTACCATCCTCCATGTTATGTAGTGTGTGAACACTTCTCAGCCACACTTCAGTGTAGCCTAAAACAATTGAAGTGTACTTGGTTCTCTGCCCAACAATTATCCCTCAATCAATATCTCAACCAGATTATTAGGCAATTTTTCTTTTCTTTTGCTGTATGTGGGAGCTGGCAGCATCTGAATTAGCAGGCATTCTGGTGCAGCTACATCACTGGCATCTACCCAGCAAGCTGTGCACAAAAAGCAGGATAAATTCAACCCAGCCGACTATCACCTCATCAGGAAAAAAAACAGAAGTTGCTGGAAAAGCTCAGCAGGTCTGGCAGCATCTGTGAAGAAAAAAATCAGAGGTAACTTTTCAGGTCTGGTGTCCCTTCCTCAGAACTCAGTTTTTACCACCTCATCAGTCTACTCTCAATTATCAGCAAAGTGATGGAAGGGATCATTTAACGGTGCTTCAGCGGAAACCTGCTCAGATATGCTCAGTTTGGGATCCACCAGGGCCACTCAGCTCCTGTCACCATAAAAGCCTAGATACAAAATGTGGATCAACAAGCTGAACTCCGGGTGCAAGGTGGGAGTGACAGTGTTTGACATTCAGGCAGCATTTGACTGAGTCTTGCATCAAGGATTTCTAGCAAAAATTAAGTTATTGAGAATTGGGAAACATGCCGTTGGTCGGAGTCTCAGCTAGCACAAAGGAATGTGATTGTTAATTGATTAAGTTACTTGGTCAGTTATGGTTGGGCAATCACTGCTGGCCTCGCCCACGTCCAATTTGCAGGATTGCCCAACCATAACTGACCAAGTAACTTAATCAATTAACAATCATATTGGTGGATTGGCCATGCTACATTGCTCATAGTGTCCAGGGATGTGCAGGCTAGGTGGGTCAGTCATGGGAAATGCAGGGTTACAGGGTTAAGGCAGGAGGGTGAGTCTGGGTGGCCAAATGGCCAGTTTCCACACTGTGGATTTAAAATAAAAAAGGATTTGAAAAAACACATTTGCTACATTACAAGATATTGTGTGGGTAGTATTTTTTTTTAATTAGGAATCAGAAACTGCATTTCTGTAGCCCATTCCACATAAAGTCTCGTTACCAACTGAATGTCCAAAATGAACCACTCCATTCCCTTCTTATTTTCATGTTTCCTTCACTCCTTGTAAATCACCTCGAAGCGTCTCGCAGTGTGTAACAATAGTTTGCATTTATATAGCCCCTTCAACAAAGTAAAGTGACCCAGGGCACGTCACAGGAGTGCGATCACTAATGAATTTTGGGTGAATGTACTAAACTGGGGGAAGGCTGCTGACCACAATATTACGCAGGAACTGGGGAAGGTGAACTTAGGGTGGGGGGAAACGACTGAAGGTAAATCCACATCTGGCATCTGGGAATCATTTTAAATGTCAGTTGATTAGAGTTCAGTGCCAGCATGTTCCTGTGAAAATGAAGGATCAGGTTGGCAAGATTCGGGAACCTTGGTTGACAAGAGAAGTTGAGAGCTTAGTCCAAAAGAAAAAGGAAGCATACGTTGTGTTTAGGAAACTGAAGACAGACAGAACCCTCAAAGAATACAAGGACAGCAGGAAAGGATTTTAAACATGGTTTTAGGAGGGCCAAAAGGAGACATGAAATGTCTTTGTCAGACAGGATTAAGGAAACTCCCAAGGCATTTTACACATATATTAAGAGCAAGAGGGTAGTGAGGGAAAGGGTAGGTCCCCCAAAGGCAAATGAGTGTGGATCCAGAGGAAGTGAATGAGGTCTTCAATGAATACTTTGTATTGGCATTCATAAAGGAGAAGGACATGATGGGTGGTGAGTCTCACAAAGGATATATTGATATTCTGGGGTATGCTAATATAAAAATGGAGGAGGTGTTGGTTGTTTCGAAAAGCATTAATGTACGCAAGTCCCTAGGACATGATGGGATCTATCCCAGAATATTGAGGAAGGTGAGGGAGTAAATTGCTGAAACCTTACAAGAAATCTTTGTATCGTCTTTAGTCACAGGAGAGGTGCCAGAGATCAGGAGAATAGCTAACATTCTTCTTTGTTTAAGGAGGGCAACTGGGATCATTTGGATATTACAGGCCAGTGAACCTTACATCAGTGGGAGGGGAATCATTGGAGGAGATTCTTAGGGATAGGATTTACTCACATTTGGGAAAATATGGATTTATTAGTGACAGGCAGCATGACTTTGTACAGGGAAGATCGTGTCTCGCAAGTTTTTTGCGGAAGTGACAAAGACGATTGATGAGGGCAGGGCAGTAGATGTTGTCTATTTGGAATTTAGCAAGGCCTTTCATAGGGTCCCTCAAGGCAAGCTGATACAAAAGTTGAAGTTGCATGGGATGTGCAGTGATCCGGTAATATCGATACAGAACTGCCTTAGTCATAGAATACAAAGATTAGCTAGCAGTGGAAGGATGTGAATCTGACTGGGGATCTAGGATTGGTGGTGTTCCACAGGGATCAGTGCTGGGACCCCTGTTGTTTCTAATATATATAAACGATTTGGAAGAGAATGTAAGTGGCCTGATTAGTAATTTTGCAGGTGATGCAAAGGCTGGTGGACAGTGAGGGGGATACAGCAGGATATAGATAGCCTGAGTACTTGGGCAAGGAAATGGCAGATGGCAGATAATCCAGACAAATGAGAGCCAATGCATTTTGGGAGATTTAATGCAAATGTGAAGTATACAGTAAATGGCAGAATGCTGAATAGCATCACCATACAGAGGGATCTAGGTGTACAGGTTCACAGTTCCCTAAAAACGGCAACACAATTGGATAAGGTGGTCAAGAAGGCAAATGGCATGCTTGCCTTCAAGGGTCGGGGCATAGAGTATAAAAATTGGAAAGTCATGTTGCAGTTGTGTAGAACTTCAGTTAAGCCACATTTGGAATATTGTGTGCAGTTCTGGTCACCACACTATCAGAAGGATGTGGAGAGGTTACAGAAATGGATTACCAAGAGGTTACCTGGTTTGGTAGTTAGCTCTGAGGAGAGTTTGGACAAACTTGGTTTGTTTTCCCTCGAATGTTGAAAGATGAGGGGTGGGGTGCGACCTGATTCCAATTTATAAAATTATGAGAGGCGTGGATAGAATGGATAGTTGGAGTCTTTTCTCCCCCAGGGTAGAAATGACAATTATAGGGGACATATGTTTAATGTTAAAGTTTAAAGGAGATGTGAGGGACAGGTTTTTTCACAGAAAGATAAGTGCCTGAAACATACTGCCAGAGGAAGTGGCAGAGGTGGGTTGAATAGCAATGTTTAAGAGGCACCTTGACAGATATATGAATAGGCAGGGAATAGAGGGCTATGGACTGCATAGAGGCAAAAGGATTTTAATTTAGCAAGGCGTCACGTGTCAGCGCAGTTTTGCTGGGCCAAAAGACCTGCCCCTGTGCTGTACTGTTCTTTATTCTTTGAATGAGTGGCGTTGTCCATAACTCTGCTTTTGACCATTGCAGTGTGGACATTGAGTACAGGAACAGAGAAAATAGGGAATTTAAAAGGGGTCTTGTCCCTTTCTTTTGAAGCAACAACTAAATGGCGAGGGTCACTTTAAGATGCTGGCTGATTGAAATAAAGGGATATTTATTTTCCCAAACAGGTTAATGTCCAGGTCCCGGGTTCCTCGCCTGTACGATATACAACAAATGCAAACTATATCTACTTGCGAGATTTGCCTCCGAAACCCGCCTATAACATCACAGTTTCTGCGGTGAACCACCAAGGTGAAGGATTGCCCAGTAAGAAGGTCTCCCTCAGGATGCTGGGAAAACCAAAACCTACACCAGGTAAGGATCAAAAAACAGGAAACACCCACAGGATGTTCTGCAAAATGACAGATTGAGAAACTATTAGAAAGATAGGTGGTTTTCTCCTGACTGAATCCGCTATTTCAAGTACCCAGTGGAAAAAAAACTTCGTCTTCATTCTGATCATTTTCTAATGCAAGCAGTTTAAACTCATGCTTCTCTGCCTTTCCACTTCTCTGTGCTCTTTTCAGTTCCTCCTTGAAATCTGTCTTTTCAGCCACACTTTTGCACACCGTTTCATTCTCTGCTTTAATTACGCTAAAACACCTCGGAATGTTTTATATTGTCAAAGGCACCACGTAAATGTAAATTATGTGTTACCGATAAAATCATGAGAGGCATAGATAAGGTTGATGCTCAACAGCTTCTCCCCTTGGTAGGGGAGTCTAAGGCTAGAGGTTTAAGGTGAGACGGGAGAGATACAAAAGGGTCCAGAAGGGCATTTTTTTCACTCAGAGGGTGGTGAGCGTCTGGAACGGGCTGCCAGAGATAGTGGTGGAAGCGAGTACAATTTTGTCATTTAAGAAACATTTGCAAAGGTACATGGATGGGATAAGTATAGAGGGATATGAACCCAAAAGCGGGCAAATGGGACTAGTTTAATGGTTAAAACTGGGCAGCATGGGCAAATTGGGCCAAAGGGCCTGTTTCCATGCTGTAGTTATGATTCTATGACTCTAAATGGTTTTGTTGTAACTCTGAAGTAAGAGGGATGGAAATTCGAGGGAAACGGTCTCTTGAGTCAATGCCTCCAGGGTTTATGATCCAACCCAGACTGTATCACATAGTCTGATCCATCAGTGGAGCATCAATGTTTTATGTTGAACATGCCACATTTTGGATCAGACTTGAAAACTGTTTTATCTTCCTGAGCTATTCCAAAGTGAAGTAAGATTTTCAGCAGCACTGTTGAAAGGAGATTTGAGAGACAAGTTTTTTTTTTACGCAGAGGGTGATAAGTGCCTGGAATGCAGTGTCAGAGGAGGCGGTGGAGACAGATACAATAGCAATGTATAAGAGGCATCCTGGCTGATTTATGAATAAGCAGGGAACAGAGGGCTGTGTAGAGGCAATAGGTTTTTAGTTTAAAAAGGCATCATGTGTTGACGCAGTCTTGGTTGGCCAAATTTCTAATGCTGTATTGTTCTTTGTTCTACGGACAACTGTGTATTTAATACATTTTTAACAACATACTTAACTTTTCCTGCATCTGTTAAACATTAACATATTTACTTGTTCGACTCTGTTCTCTGCTCTTCCCACTTCTTTTCTGAAGCTATTCATTTCTTGTCAAATTCTGGTGTCATGGGCAACCCATGCAACTGGTTATTCCCCCTGTGAGTTGGTTATCGGGAGGTATTTAAGTGTGGCATGTTAGTGCCAGTCGGTGTCTCTCACACACCTAGTCCTCTGGGAGCATTGGCCGACCTCCCTCTTCCTCACACCTACTAAGCTTCCCATCAGTTTTAGCCTCTCTCTCGCACTGTGTTTAATTAATCCACTGCAGTTTGAACTTGCGGCCTGCCTAGTTCAGCTGCACTCTGTCTAACCCTGGACCACTGAAAACAAATTTCAGTTTTTAACTTGGATTTCTGAACGAAAGCGACTAGCCTTAGATTTCCACATTCCTTTAGCTTGCCTCACCCACCCTCCAAATGCACATTTGAGTATTGTTAAATAAGTGGCAACTGTGGCTGTGTTGGTAATACTCCCGCCGCTGAGTCGTGGGATCTAGGTACTCCAATGCAACGCTAAAGGATTGTTGCACAGTCAAAGGTACTGCGTTGTTTGGTTGACATTTTAAAGCCAGGCTACACCTTGCCCTGTCGGATAAAGGATCCCTTGCCACGTAATTAAGTGGAAACGGCTGTCAGAAGTCTGAAAGACACTGTATAAATCTTTCTATAAATTCCATCAATCTTCCTCTCCTTTTTAGTGCAACAGATAAAGCCAAGGCTGCTAATCAATGAGGCTGTCTCTATAAGGGCATCAAGTATAATGTTGAGACTACCAGAGTGCGGGATGTTCGATATAGCTGCCAGACAGTTGGATGCATCGTATGGTCAACTCTCGATTTATGTCGTTGTTGCAGAGAATGAAGGTGCATTTTTTAAAATTCTTTCACCTATGAACTTATTTCCTAGTGTTTCAGCTTTATGGGGTGATTGTATGTTTTGTTGCATCAGAAACATGGAACTAATCAGTGGCAGAAATTGCAACTTGCTTTGATGTACCTTGAACTAATTTCCATTTCAACCTTCAGTGTTTTGAGTGTTAAAAATGAGGAGGTAAATCCTCCTGAACCTCCAGAGATGAACTACTGTGACTCAGGGGTGTACCCTTTGACATCCCCGCACTGTTAACATTAGCGTTGGCTCTTTGACAAATGTAATGTTATCCATTTTGTTGACAAAAACGGGAAGACGGATTATCATCTGAATAGCAATAGATTGGGAAAAGGGAACGTGCAACTGGTATGATGTCCTTTGTAGCAAGAGGATTCCAGTACAGGAGCAAGGATGTTTTGCTGCAATTGTATAGGACCTTGGTGAGACCGCACCTGGAACGTTGTGTGCGGTTTTGGTCTCCTTTCCTGAGGAAGGATGTGCTGGCTGCGGAAGAGTACAATGAAGGTTTACCGGACTGATTCCCGGGATAACAGGACTGACGGTTGCAGGGAGACTGGATTGGTTAAGACTGTGTATTCACTGGAGTTTTGAAAAGCAAGGGAGGAGCTCATAGAAACCCATCAAATTCTGACAGGGTATGTACAGGAAGGATTTTCTCAATGACTGGGGGCCGCAGTCCATTTAGGACAGAGATGAGGAGAAAATTCTTCACCCAGATGATGAACTGTGGAATTCTCTGCCGCAGACAGCGGTCTAGACCAAAGCAATGAATGTTTTCAAGAAGGAGTTAGATCTAGTTCTTAGGGCTAAAGGGATCAAAGGCTAAGGGGAGAAAGCAGGAACAAGTTACTGAGTTAGTTGATTAGCCATGATTATATTGAAGGTGGAGCATGCTCAAAGGTCTACTTCTCGTATTTTTTGTGTTTCCATGGCTCCATTCTGCATTGTGGGGAGAGCACTGCAGATGCTGAAGGTTTTTAATATATGAACTGCAAAAGCTCTGGAGCTATTTGTGTGGAGAGAGAAGAACAGTTAATACTTCATGAACAGGAAAACTTAGATTTCTAACAGGTTGTAAGCAAGTACAGAGATAAGAAGGGAGTTCAGAGAACAAGTAAAATGGAAGCAGCATCAGTGATAAACAGGATGATCATAGAATCCCTACAGTGAGGAAACTGGCCATTCAGCCTATCTAGTCCACACTGACCCTCTGAAGAGTGACCCACACTTCTACCCTATCCCCGTATTTCATGGCTAATTCACCCAGCCCGCACGTCCCTGGACACCATGGGTAATTTAGCATGGCCAACCCACCTAGCCTGCACATCTTTGGACTGTGGGAGGAAACCAGAGCACCCAGAGGAAACCCACACAGACACAGGGAGAAAGTGTAATCTCCACACAGACAGTCGCCCAAGGGTGGAATCGAACCTTGGCCCCTGGTGCTGTGAGGCAGCAGTGCTAACCACTGAGCCACCATGCCGCATAGTTAAGGGGATTGATAATGGGGCAATTATAAAAACAATAATGTCTGAATTTTATGGCATAGAAGCAAGCCTTTCAGTCCATCATTTCTATACTGGCCAAGAAAAAGTGATCCAGTCTAATTGTAGATCCTGCTCTTGGTGCGTTACTCTGCAGATTGCAGTATATTAGGTGTGCATATCCAAGTGTCTTTTTTATCTATGATAAAACGGATCCTCTAGCATCCATTCAGGAAGTGAGTTCCAGATGCCCCATCCCACCATCTCGAGTTTAAAAAGAAATTCCCCTTTCCACAATTTGCTTTAAATCTTTGTTCTGTGGTTATTGGCCTTTGTGTTAATAGTAATAGTTCCTTCCTATCCATTCTATGTAAGTCCATCATAACTGTACTCACCTCAGTTATATCTTCTCTCTGCCTTCTCCACTCCAGTAAAAAACCAAGCTTATCTGATCTTTCCTCCTGGCGAAAATGATCTTTTCCTGGTAACATCCTTATAAATTTCTTCTGTATCTTCTCTACCGTGATAACACCCTTCCTGTGATACAGTGGCCAAAATTGTTCTGTAGGTATGGTATAAGTAATATTCTTTGCTATTCGAGCGAAACCTTCCTGGCCTTGTACAGTAGCTGCTGTTGCTTTCATGCTTATAGCTACTGCTGCTGGGAGATCTGCTTTCATGGTTAGTCTCAATTGTCTGGCCTGCATTATCCTCCCACATCCACTGTATGTTGTCTGCAACCACTTTGTGTCAATCTGTCTCCAACTATGCCTCAGTGAATCTCTCTTCCTGCTGCCCTCTAGGTGTTGGCCAATAAAGGAAAGTAACCTATAGCCTTCTTCGACCACCTTCTAATCCGGAAGGAGATCATAGGTTACAGGTTAAAGGCAGGAAAGTGCAGTCAAGTATTATCAGGTCAGACGTTTTCTCAACGATGGGCAGAATGGCTACTTTTGCTGCCATGTCTTATGATTTTCACAGAACGTCTGAGATATTGAACTCTTTCTGTCTGACGTGAGGTTTTTCTTTTATTTGTTTTATCCTAATCTGCATGCTGTTGCACACCTTGCAGTGTTAATATTTCAACATTTTGCCTCTTCCATTGTGTGAACATTTTTGGTTTGAACCCTCTTAAGCTCATCCTTGAATGTATCCCACTGTTTTGTTCACATGTTCTGATCTGATTTCGGACAGGCACACTGGTTTGACCGTTGCCGTTTCCACCTCCTTTAGACCCATCCTTTTGTTGCTTTACCCTGCATTATTTTGGCTTTTTCTCGTTTTGTTCACTCCAGTTGATTGTAAATGTGTTCTTTCCTCCTCACACCCTCCATCGTCCCTTATTTTCACATTTAATTTAACCTACTTTCTCTCTCCACTGCTGTTGCCCGATCTGTGGAGTATTTTCAACTTTTTCTGTTCGTGCCCCTCAATCTTCTTGCTTCGCTGATCACATATGATGCTGCTGCCTCACTCCCAACTCTTACAAGCCTGGAGCACACACTGTTCCTAATGCTTCACATCATCGCAAGAATTGTATTGATCCCATATTAACGGCAGACTCTTATGCTGCTCCTGGGTTTGGAGAACTTGCTTGTGTCAGAGGCCAGAAATTAGGTTCCCACCATTTGGGATGGAAGTTTTCAATCGTTATTGGAATTTGTAAGAAAATAAACTGTAAAATATGGCAGCAAAATTAGACCATTTGGCGCATTTGAGTCTGCTCCACCATTTGATCATGGATGATATGTTTCTCAAACCCATTCTCCTGCCTTCTCCCCGTAACACTTATCCCCTCACCAATCGAGAACCTATCTATCTCTGTTTTAAATGCACTCAATGACTTGGCCTCCACAGCCCTCAGCAGCAATGAGTTCCACAAATTCATCACCCTCTGGCTGAAGAAATGCTTCCTCACCTCAGTTCTAAAGGGGTGTCCCTTCACTCTGAGGCTAGTCTCTCCTGCTAGTGGAAACATCTTCTCCATGTCCACTCTACCCAGGCCTCTCAGTATTCTGTAGGCTTCAATCAGATCCACCCTATTCTTCAAAACTCTATTGAGTACAGATACAGAGTCCTCAACTGTTCCTCATATGACAAATTCTTGGAGTTGTTCTTGTAAACCTCCTCTGCACCCGCTCTAAGGCCAGCATGTCCTTCCTTAGATACGGGGGCACAAAATTGCTCACAATATTACAACTGCAGTCTGATCAGATCCTTATACAGCTTCAGCAATACATTTCTGCTCTTGTATTCTAGCCCTCTTGAAATGAATGCCAACATTGCCGTTGTCTTCCTAACTGCCAACTGAACCCGCAGGTTAAACTTAAGGGAGTCCAGAGCTACGACTCCCAAGTCCCATTGTGCTTCAGATTTCCGAAGCCATTCCCTTAGAAGGGCTGAATGAGCTTTCCAATGGCAGACACCCCTTTACATGCATTTGCGTGTCCCTATGTTTGATGACAATGAGAGAGTAACATGACCCTTCCAGTTCCCCACAGCATGTCAAAGGTGTGCAACAGATGAGGTACTGTACTTGCTGGCCTTTGGACTGAATACTGGCTGCCTTGGCCTCTTTGCAAAGTGTCTTTTATGATGTGCATAAGGTTGACATCCAGTAGTGTAAGTTGCATGGGCACAGTGGATCACCAAGGGATGGGGCTGGAGCTTCCACCGTCAATAACAACTGGTCACCAACTTCACCATCCCTCCATAACATGCTCACGACTCTGTCCCACACTCCGATTGGAGCAAGTAAATACAAAACCCACCTTCACGACTCCACATATTCCTGTCTGTCAGGTAATCCCTTCTGTTTGTTCAGCCCCAAGTGATTTACCTTCAACATTCTGGACAATCGTTTAAATACAATGGGATTGTCAAGGAAATCTATCCAAATCTCAGATCAGGGACTGTTGGGTCACATCAGGAACCTGAGCCCTGTCTTAATACATTGGCCCATCAATCTATGGAACACAAAACCATCAGTATTTGACCCAAGGTTATTAATCTGATCCTCTCAAGCTATTTTTGCTGTATTATTTTCTTATTGCAAATAACTGTGCTTTTGCTACTAAGACAGGGAATATTTCTCCTTTAATTCGACTATTATGGAGCTTTAAGCAATTTTTTGATGTTAAATGACCATGGTGACTTCCCATCGATATCCTAACATGAGTTCACGAGTTGTTTTGCTCTGTGCCCAGTTGCCTACAAGAATTTTACGCTGCTGTCTTTGAATGCAATCAATGGGGTCTCCAATCAATCTGACCCAGGACAGCAAAGTCCGTATGTTGCACAGCAACACCTCTCTGTGTACGACTGTGATGATGGAAAGAATCTGGACCCTTCTAGGACCTTGCAGTACTATGTGATTGGCTCCAATGGGACGTGCCACTCTATGGACCTCTGTGACAAGCCACTGCGCTCCAACACAACCTACAGGTGAGCTTTAGCCTGAACCTTAAGGAAGTGTTCTCAATGGATCAGGGTTGACTTGCTTCACAGAAGAGTGTCCAGAAACTTACAAATGTGCCCAGCATATTCTTTGCATCACAGATTATGGTTACATGCTCTGAAAGGTTGAAGAGACTCCATAGGATCAATCCTGGCTGCGTCTATCTGGAACGCCAATTAGAATATCAGACGGATGCACATCAGCTAACTCAGAATAGGCCTGGTCCAAATACTACACATGTTGCTTATGGGCTCACAAAATAAGGAATTAGCATTTCTGTAGTGCCATACACAACCCCTATTATAAGTGCTGTCCCTGTAGTAATGCTGAGACTCAGCAAATAATAACTTAAATGATCATTCAAAGATAATAGGAACTGCAGATGCTGGAGAATCCGAGATAACAAGGCGTGGGGCTGGATGAACACAGCAGGCCAAGCAGCATCATAGGAGCAGGAAAGCTTGACGTTTCGGGCCTAGACCCTTCATCAGAAATGGGGGAGGGGAAGAGGGTTCTGAAATAAATAGGGAGAGAGGGGGAGGCGGATAGAGGATGGATAGAGGAGAGGATAGGTGGAGAGGAGGCGGACAAGTCGAAGAGGCGGGAATGGAGCCTCTCCACCTATCCTGTCCTCTATCCATCTTCTATCCACCTTCTATCCACCTCCCCCTCTCTCCCTATTTATTTCAGAACCCTCTTCCCCTCCCCCATTTCTGATGAAGGGCCTAGGCCCGAAACGTCAAGCTTTCCTGCTCCTCTGATGCTGCTTGGCCTGCTGTGTTCATCCAGCTCCACACCTTGTTATTATAAATGATCATTCAATGTCTTTTTAATGAAAGTGATGAAGAGATCAATATTAGAAGAAGACATTAAAACTCCTCGCTTTTTTCTCGCTAGGACCTTGGGATCTTTTTATTTCCATGTTAGAGGATATGCAGGACTTGTGTTGCATGACTCATTCAAGATGGCAGCTGCAACAGTCAGGCACTCTCTCAGTATTGGTCTCTGAAGTGTCATCTTCAGTGATATTTCTATGACTAGCTTTGAATCCATAACCTTTGCTGAGAGATGAGAGTTGAACTAAACTGGCGATGCAATTCCTGATGATTCAATACGTCCTCAGTAGAAAATGTGCGAAATTTGTGGGAGATATGCTGCAAAAGAAAGTAGATAACAAAAATTGTAATGAAATATTCAGTTATGCGTATCTTTCCACAGATTAGTTAGTCACCCACCCACATTTGTCACGCACCATTCCTGTCAGATAATTGGGTAACATATCAATTGCCATGGAAGCCACCAAAGATTATAAATGGATGACATTGGGATGATATCATCCATCACTCAACATTAAGGTTCCGATATGAGGAAAAGGCTAGGATATGAGTTATTCGAGGCTTCACTGGATGTAAAGTGAAAGCGGCTATGAGGAGAAAGGGGAGGAACAAAACCTCCTCTGGCTAAGAAAAGATACTTTGTGAAAGCTCTGTCTTGGGATTTTGAGAAAGTATACTGACTTGGATTTTGTCCTCCCCAGGATCAAATATCTTCTGGTTGATCAAGACAGAGGCGAGATCATGAGCAGCAATTGGTCGGATAAATTCCAGACAAAACAACGTGAGTTGGGTTAGCAACCAATCAACGCTGAAGATGTAGTTCCAGGAAGGACTGACAGCTTTGTCGCCCCATAATTTAGTACTTTAACTATTTCCAAAATAGAAACATTGTTGATTGCAATGGAGGATGCTTACAGGGGTGAATGTGTTCCTAGAATTACACTGATGTCGTCTAATAGATTGTATGTAGATGAAGAGCTCAGTTTTCCACTCCCTCTGTTGAAGTGATATCTAGTTATTATTGACATTAGCCGTTTGGAGAGAGACATACCATGTTGACTTCTTTATCCTTTCCCCAGCCGCTATGGGTTTGAACCCAGGACTGCAGGGTATTAGCCTAGCCTTCTGGATAATGAGTACAGTGACAGGACCACTAAAACACCACCTCCCCTAACAACTGAGAATATTCAAAAGGGGCAGCATCGGTCCATGCTAATTGAGATGCTCATCACCATTGCTAGTCAGAAAAACCTTCTCACTTTTCCTATAATGGTTTCCCATAGGTTAGGATGTTAGCAGAAAACACAAGAGATATTGATTAATGTAGAACATCAAGGGAGTATTCTTGAGGAAAACTTAAGCCATCACCAGGACGGTTGACAAGATTTTTTAATGAAGTCCCCATGAAACTCTGGGCACTTGAAGGAGTAGACGTGAGAGTACAATCTGATGGCCTATCCAGCAGGACAGAGGGCCGAATCTTCCCTGTGGCACATTTGGTGGTGAGGGCTAGTTGAAGCCATATTCTAGCAGTGGGGCATGGTCTTGCTGTGTGAGGACCATGCCAAGCAGGACAGAACTGTGCAGGGATACTTGCAGGCTTCCTAGGCCTTGGGAGGGTGTCGTGCAGGGATCGCCCACTGGTGGAGCTGCTGGTCCCTGATAGCTGACATGAATCCCTGGAACCCTTGATCTCAGAGGAAGGCCTGCCAACTTGCCCATCAAATTCCTGAGTGGACCAAAAATCAATAGTCGGACCCCTAAAGAGGGGACGTGAGGCTCTGGATAACTCTTCACCCAGGCTGAGGGCCCCACCACAAGATCCCACTTTGAGGGAGTAAATGTAAGGTCCACCCATCGAGTGGGCTGTGTTTTTGAGGAGGTGGTAAGCAAAGTGGGAGCAGGTAGGTGCTTTATGACTCTGAAGGGAGTGAGGCATCCTGGGACTGGCCTTCAGAGATGCCAAGAGCTCTCTGGTACCCAAGTCACGTGGTTACTCTCAGACATGTGAGTCTGAATGGCGTAGTGGGTGTATTCTGCTGAAGGAGGTAGAAAAGCTGACGCAAAAATGTAGGGGGCTGGCCTCAACTGATGGGGACAGCCATATTTGCCCGCATCAAATGGACACTGAGCCATAGGCCACCACCAGGTATGGTCAAGGACTGAATAAAGGCACCGGCTATCTGAGTGTAATTGCTGTTTTTTGTTTAATTTGCGGTGCGGTACTCACTTCTGCCTGTCCCATCTGACTGTTGTACTCTGTATCCTGTCAGCCATGCCGCGTCAAATGCTGGAGGAGGATTGGCAACGCTCAGCTGGAATGATTGTCATCACCGTCCTGTCACTGGTTTTCCTCAGCCTCCTATTACTTGGCCTCCTATTTACGTGGTGCTACAGGAGGAAGAGGTAGGTGGAGAGGAGTTGAGTACCAAAGGATGCAAACTTCATGCGGAGACGCTGATCAGAATGTTGCTGTATAAATGTAAATGTCTTTCTGCACCTCACCCATCCTCTATCCATTAGTTTTGCAATCATTTGTAACAGGGTTTCAGTAGGATGTCACTATCGTCCAAGGAAAAGCTCCTTCTCAGTGTTTCACACAATGGCATGTATTTTCTAGTTTCTAGCCAATAGTAATTCTCAAAATCTGAACAACAATCCAATGGTAACGGCAACTGTGGCAGTCCACTGGTGGATGTAAAATGATACCTGTTCATGACAAAGGAAAAACACAAGGCAGAAAAATGTAGCCCAGTTACATTCATATTTTTGATTATAGTTAGCATCCCTGCAGTGTGGAAGCAGGCCATTCAGCCCATAGCAACCCTCTGGAGAGCATCCCACCCAGACCGAGCCCTCCGTACCCTGTCCCTATAACTCTGCATTTCCCACAGCTAACCCACCTAACCTGCACATCCCTGGACAATTTAGCATGGCCAATCCACCCTAACCTGCACACCTTTGGATTGTGGGAGGGCACTCAAGCAGACCCGGGGAGAACAAGTAAACTCCACACAGACAGTCACCTGAGGGTGGAATCCAACCTGGGTCCCCAGCGCTGTGAGGAAGCAGTGCTAACCACTGAGCCACTGCCGAATTCAGCCAATTTTCAAATCCAGAATGCGGGATGAAAATCACCTTTGTAAATTTTGGAATGATCGAGGAGAATGAGTAAAAGACGAATTAGAGCAGAAGTAGGCCATTTGGCCCCTTCAGGCCTCCCCTGCTACTTAAGATCATAGCTGATCTGTTTGTGTTTCGAATACCACAAACAAAAAAGACTGGAAAAGTGACTAAGGTCTGACAACTAACGGATAACTTGAGAAGTTATACTCGTCAGGAAAGGCTGAACAGGCTGGGGTCCTTCCTTTGAGAGGAGGAAGCATTAGGAGTTGACCTAAAGGTCAGTAAAATAATGGGAAGTGTTTGATAGAGTGGTTGGAGAGGAAGTGTTTCTGCTTGTACGGGAGTACCAAACTGAAAGATAAAAATATAATGCGGTCCCTGATTGAACGTGTAAGGAATTCAGCAGTGCTTTCTTTTCCCTAGAAAGTGTTTCGAATATAACATTTGCTACCAGACACAGTAGTTGAGCTTCCCCTTTCAAGTGTAAGGGAAAGCTAGATGGGTACATGAGGGGGTGAAAATTACTTGAAGAATATGCTGTAAGGATGAGATGAAGTCACATGGGAGAAGGCTTATATGGAGCTTAAACACCAACATAGACTTTGAAAATGAATGGACTCTTTCTCAGAGTAATCAACATTGGCATTTTAAGGCTGAGATACACCTCTGACTAATTTAGTGAAACATCTTCTGAGCAAGTGGCATTTGTGGATTAAAGGAATGTAGTGAATTTTTGGTATTTTTTAAGAAGTGTCACCTGATAGTATGGTTAGAAGCATTAAGATGCAAAGTGTTAAGGTGAATATCACGTTTTGGCCCATGATTTGACCTAAGATAGGAATTGGGGTGGAACATTAAAGGCACTGGTGAGAAGTCCTTTCTCCTAACAATCTCTGTTGGGAGATATTTTATTTTTTAATTGTTCACAAGTACAAGAGGGACAAAAGCCTCTTGGCGTCAGAGATAGTAGGAACTGCAGATGCTGGAGAATCTGAGATAACAAGATGTAGAGCTGGATGAACACAGCAGGCCAAGCAGCATCAGAGGAGCAGGAAGGCTGACGCTTCGGGTCTAGACCCTTCATCAGAAAAAGACACCTCTTGGTGTCATCAGGAAGCAATTTTTCATACAAAGGTGTAATGGATATCTAGAACTCTGCCTCCAAAATTTGTTGAATTTAGATTAATGTAACTGAGGATCAATTAAAAATAGAAAGTGATAGATTTGGGCTTGCTCAGGCTATTAAGGGGCATGAACCAAGAGCAGGAAATAACGGTAAGATACAAACCAGCTATTATTTTATCAAATAGTAAAACAGGTGCAAGGGAATCTGCTTTTGTTCTATGGCCCTGTAAATAATATTCAATAATTATTTATAGTTGTAAAGGTGAGCCAGGACAAATTGTGAAGGGTAAATCTCCAGGGATGCGTGAACAGAATCGCTAATAGGTTCCAGATGCAACGCAATGCAGTGAAACAAGGCATAATAGTGGTTAAGTAACTGATAAAGGGAAGTGTTACCAAAATATGAAGATCATTTAAGAGTGGAGAGACAGAGCTATCTCGTGGTCCATACGTTGATATAAAAGACCTGTGGGATTCTGGGTTTTACTTGTCTAACATTGAAGCAAACAAGTTAAAATGAATTAGTAGGAGACATCAGTTAGGCAACTGACGGCTTGTGTGTAATTCTGGACACCCTTTACAGAAAAGTTACTGTGCCCATGGAGAAGGATCAGTCAAGACTCAAAGAAATTTGGCCAGAAATCTGATTTTATTTATTAACCAAGGATGACATAATTGTGGCATTTTTCACTGAAACAGGAAAAGTTGAGCGTATGAATGAAGTAGTCAAAACTATAAAAAGTTTCACAGGACAACTAATGAAGAACTGTTCCTACTATTTTGAAAAGGAATTAAAAAGATACGTGGGGGAGAAAAACAGAAAGATCATCTCCATTGGAAGAGCAAACGCTAGCCTAGGCGTAACGGACTAAATATAACCTCTATCTGTACTTTAGTTCCTTTGATTTATATTTTAAACCATTTATGATTTACAGTTTTCATCACTGTTTTTCTTTAAATTTAAATTCAATGCAGGACTGGAATGATGAAGAATAATTGGATGGGCTACGATACACATTTTAAAAAGGACAAATGCAGGAAGAATATACTGACAGCAATGATTGAAGGACAGCAAAATGAGAAAGTCAACAACAGTCTGTTCTTTATTCATCCCCAGGATCAGCATTCTAATGAGGACAATACCTCCAGATCCTGGAACATTGCAGAATACCACAGGTGCTTGCTCTTCGGCTTCAATAGCAAACATTTTGTGTCGGAAGAGTCGATGTTTCCTTTATTTTCTAAAGCTATGATTAGCCATACGTAGAGCTAATGGGAAATTATGAGAGAGGTGGTCTAGGTAAGTTGCTTTTGCGAGGAGCCAGCATGGGGCAAGAGGGGCTGAATGCCCTCCTGCGCTGTAACCATTTAACTGTCTCATCAAAGTCTTGCGGAGCAGGTTGACCTAAAACATTGAAGAAGGCATTTGGTGATTTTTGGATAGAAATAACAAGCAAGGACATGTGGGAAAGCAGGAGATTGGCACTAGGGGTAATGGCGCCCATTTGAAGAGCAGACACTATGAGCCAAATAACCTTCTTCAGTGGGCTATAACCATTCAGTGATGTGTCAGGAATGAGGCCTGATGACTGCAGCCCAGCAATGAACCACATCAAACCCGTCCTGGGTGACAGTGTAAAAGTTGCCATTTTTGATGCAGGCTGCTTTGTGGATTTAGGAGTACCATGGACTGGGAATCTCAACTGCTCTCCAAATTCAACTATCTTAATTGTCACCCAATCGACTGAAACTGGTCTTTGACTGACTCCAGGTTCGGGTTGTGAAGCGAGGTGCTGCTGACGAAGCTTCAGCGAATTGCCGCCGTGAATCCTAGAAGTCTATAGGTGTCGTAGATGTGAGGCTGGAAGGAGTGGGTCTTCCTGCTGGTGATCAGACGGTGTTGAGCTTGTTGCATTTGGTACTACACTCCTGTGGTGAGGCAAGCTTCACCAATTTGTTCCTGTCCCTTCAGTTCTCCCCAGAGTTGAGCTGCTGAGGCCAAGCGCATCTAGGCTGAAGGTTGCAGTAAGGTCCCTGGTATGCTGCAAATAGGGACGATAAGGGTCAACGTCCAAAGTGATAGCCACCCAGCTCACTGGGAAACTGGGCATTAACTTGGGCAGAGTTCCAAGCAGCAATGATGCTCTTTCATGGCCAAGCCAATGAGGCGAAGAGACTACTCCCATAGTTACTTCTGTTGGTAACTGCAGGGGAAAGTATTTTCCCAGTCAACAAAATCATTTTTTAAACAAATGAAGGTGGGGAGGCTGCAGAAGGACTTGGACAGGTTAGGAGAGTGAGCAAAGAAGTGGCAGATGGAGTACAAAGTGGGAAAGTGTGAGGCCATGCACTTTGGTAAGAAGAATAAAAGCATGGACTATTTTCTAAACGGGGAGAAAATTCTGAAGTCTGAAGTGCAAAGAGACTTGGGAGTTCTAGTCCAGGATTCTCTCAAGGTCAACTTGCAGGTCAAGTCAATAGTCAGGAGGACAAATGCAATGTTGGCATTTATTTTGAGAGGACCTGAGTATAAAAGCAGGGATGTACTACTGAGGCTTTATATGGCCCTGATCAGGCCACATTTGGAATATTGTGTGCAGTTTTGGGCCCCATATCTCAGGAAGGATGTACTGGCCCTGGAGCAGGTTCACAGGAGGTTCACGAGAATGGTCCCAGGAATGAAAGGCTTAACATATGAGGAACGTTTGAGTACTCTGAGACTATATTCATTGGAGTTTAGAAGGATGAAAGGGGATCTAATTGAAACTTAGAGAATACTGAATGGCCTGGACAGAGTGAATGTTGGGAAGATGTTTTCATTGGTAGGAGAGACTAGGATCCAAGGGCACAGCCTTAGAGTAAAGGGAAGACCTTTTAGAACAGAGATGAGGAGAAACTTCTTCAGCCAGAGAGTGGTGATTCTATGGAATTCACTGCCACAGAAGGCTGTGGAGGCCAGGTCATTGAGTACATTTAAGACTGAGATAGATAGGTTCTCGATTATCAAGGGGATCAAGGGTTACAGGGAGAATGCTGGACAATCGGGTTGAGGAACTTATCAGCAATGATTGAATGGTGGAGCAGACTCGATGAGCCGAATGGCATAACTTCTGCTCCTGTGTCTTATGGTAATCTTTTTAAACATCAAAATATCTTAACATTGTTTAAAGTGTTTATGACTCTTTTTTGCAGCATTTATGGGGAGAGGGGGCTACCTATTGCTCGTGGATTGCATTCTGATCATCTGCTGTTCAGTTCTGCCTCCACACCCTCAAACACAAGCCGATCAGTACACAAGAGGTACGTGCCGTAACTTCCCATATGTACTGAAGAGTCCTTGTGACGTTCATTTAGGTTCTAATCATTCAGTATAGAGTCAGACAAAGATGAGGACTGTGTCAAGAGAGCTATACTTTCCAGTTGCTTTCAGTTTAAAAGAGTAGAAGGAGCTTTACTTTCATCTTATCAGAGTAGAATAATCTCTACTTTGTTTCCTTTCAGCTAACTTTTAGTTTAAAGGAGTGGAGTTAGTTTAACTTCCCGTTTAAGTGTGGAGGGAGCTTTACTCTGTATCTAACCCTGTGCTGCACCTCTCCTGGGAGTGTTTGATGGAGACAAGATACCGAGAACTATACATTCAGATTAAAAAAAATTAAAGAGCTTGACACTGTAATTAACCCTGTGCTGTCCCCGTCCCAGGAGTCTTTGATGGGGTTAGTGATGAGGGAGCTTTCCTTTGAGGTTAAAAGGGTAGAGGGGGCTTTTCTTTTTGGGTTAAAACAGTTGAGGGGGAATTGAGTCTCGATTTGGAGTGCTCCACTAGTTGGTCGGTAATCAGGGACTGTGGAGCCGAGAAGTCAGCCTAACTGAAAATATCTTATGCCGGTTTTTCTTTGTAATACCATCAACGTCAACTGCCATGCCTTCTGTGGTCAATAGAGTGCCAATGGGGCCTGGCAACTCGGGTGAACACTTTGCTAATAACCGGAAAATAGCTGCAGTCCATGGAACCGTATGCCAGCAAGAGTTACTGCTTTAAGGAGAGGAAGGGGAATGGGAAATCAGCCTTTTTAAACTAAAACTGTTTAATATTGATTAACATTAGATTGCTGTCATTCACAGCAGTACCTTTCAGACGAAATGTTAAATCAAGGTCATGTCTGCTGTCTCAATTGGACCTCGGGGTATAATTAGTAAAGAATAGGGTAATTTTCCACATTGTCAGAGACAATATCTATCCTTTAAATCAATATCCATAAAGAACAGAGGGTCTGTTTGTTATCAGGTTGCTTTTTGTTGGAGCTTACTATGTGCAAATTGGTGGCCATGTTTCCCACATTGACCAGGCTACGAAGATGGGCTATAAAGTGCCTTGGGACATGCTGAGGTTATGAACAGCACGATACAAAGACGCATCCTTATTTCTCTTGTGTCATTCTTTTTCTTTTCTTTCTGAAGCTACCAGGAACATGCAAGTTTGGGTAGACTGAGATGTTAAAACTTTACACCCAAACTCCGAGTTGCCTTGAACCCACACATGTCCAGATCAGGGTCGAAGGCAGTTCGTTAGTCCACTCCTTGGAGGGGTGGTTGGCAGACTCTGATTCAACGGTTTTAATCCTGGTGACTGCACGTCTCAGTTTATTTTCAGGAGGGAAGCAAGCACAGCTTCAGAGTCGAGCCTTCACAATACAGCTTCTGAGTGTGGAACTGCAATAATCCTTCCCATTCTTAGCTGCAGGCTCCTGACTCGGGGGACATCACCTGTGCTGCAGGCCTCCTGCTGGGTTCAAGCGCACTTTTGCACAGTGGCGGGGACATGGAAGGTCAGGGTGACCAGGGTTAAAGGGAGGCAGGAGGGACGTGAATGGATATGGAGGGGTACGAAAGATATAGAGAGGATATGGAGCTAAGGGGCTGGAACTGGGGAGGTCAGTGAGCTGAGGCTCAGAGCTTCTTGCACTGATCTTCTAAATTGGGCCAGTGACCCAACAGATAGAGGGGCCTTTTAAAATGCCCGTCTTAGCATTCATCCGTCTCTGTGCCTGCCTTAGCTCTTCTTGTGAAGAGCTGCCCTGATTCCTGCTCCTTTTTGCATGGACAAAGGCAACCCCAACTCCAGCTTGTCTGCCGATTCCAAAAGCTTTGCCTTACTCACTTCTGCACAACTCCCCAAGTGATTTATTCCACCCGTAGGAAACTGTTGGTGACTGAAACAGACATTACTACACAGAGCACGCCCTAGTTAAACCAACCGAATTCCACACCCAAAAAGGGAACACCAGCGCTCACCACTCGCTGCCTTCTGGTCCAACAATCCTAAACGCAACCTGAAAATAGAGATTTTGATCCTGACAAGAACACCCAATTTGTTATGGATCAAACCAAACCCCCTCAAAATATATTAAGAAGATAGGCTAGACCCTAATGTTTTCTTATTTTAAAAGTAATTATGAGGGGTTGTATTCCAGATGCAATTCGACTTGGTTGAAGCACCAGGCTTGAAACAAAGCATAATTTATTTATACACAGTAAGTAAAAACAGACAAAATAAAAAGAAAAGAATTGGCTAAACTGTATCTCTTTCAAGATGCTTAACAACTTAATAGATATGTTAACTACCACTAATTAACTGTTCCTGTACAGAAACATCCCATAAACACACCCTTGGCACAGGCAAATTCAGTAAAATAAATTGTCTCACATGCATTTCTAGCAACAGGAAGACGACCCCAGCGTTTAGCTGTAATTGAGGGAGGAACAAAAGCTTCCACATCCAGCTTCAAGATCCCAGCAACTGCTACTGAAAAACTAAAACTAAAAATCCTGGTTCTGAGAGAGCTTGACCTCACCCATTCAGGCTGCTTCTATTGTTCCAACTTTAACAGAATATCCAAGGCCTCACAAGCTGTTTACTTTATTAGCTTTGGAGAAGACTGCTCAGTACCTCTGTCTCAACCTTTCCATATTTTAAAAAAAAAAACCAGAACGAAAGAGACCTTTAAAAGCCATAGTATTGTCACGGTAGGCAGTGCCAGTCATGAGGTGGGTTGCGAAATCGGGAAACCCGTTCCCACCTCAAAGGAGAAAGTGCAGCATCTTCGGCTGCCCATTAAGCACATTTCGCTGCAGGTGAGTAACAATCTTAAAGAAAGAAATTTAGGGCTGAATCTTAACCGTATTTGGTCAAACTGTCATCCAGTTTCTTGCCACAAGGCTGAGCTAGTTTTATTAAAACACATCCCATTAGTTCCTAAAGTAAAATCACCACTGTCTTACTAGGCCATAGGCCTGCTGTCTCATTAGAGAGAGAGAAAGAGGTGACTGGTGGTGGTTTAACCTGGGCGTCACCATATCTTGGGTAAGGGGAGAGATTGAAAACGAGAGTCCTTCATAGTAAGCTTAAGGCTCAGGTCCCTAGAGCAGGGCTTGAATCCACAACCAAAAGGCTATGTTAGCTTTGAGCAACAGTGACTACTTAACCAGGATCCTTATTACATTTATTGCACTGACCGCACACCTCAATATGTGATGTTCTGTCTGTTTTTGTGTTACCGTACGTCACCATTTGAATAACTGAGCTTTCTATGTCTTTTGCTGAATTGCGTTCCAGTGGCTTCGTTCCGACAGGATGTGTACAGGATCGATTGATTAAATCTGGATTGTTGCTGACGGGATCAACTCAGACTCGATCAACTCAGACCGGAGCAAGTCAGACTCAATGGGCAGCAAATGGATTGGTTCATGCTGGATTGGCGCACACTGTGTTAGCACCTGGATCCATCCAAACTGGATTCATGCAGAACAGATCGGCACAGACTGGAGTAACACAAACAGCATCAGTACAGAAGGGATCGGTGGGATCTGGGCTGTTACAGGACGGATTGTTTCTGACTAGACTGACTCAGCAAACTGACAGTGGTACACTGAAATCTGCCCACAGGTGTGTCATTGACCTATCTTGACACTTTGGTAAAATGTGATGTTTTAACTTGAATTCTGGTGTAAGGCTACATCCAGTGAGGTACTGAAGTTGCTGGTTGGTTCCCCAAGCTGGCTGTTTTTGTGCAAACATTTTGTCCCCTTTCTAGATGACCTCTTCAGTGCTGTCTAGCCTCCTTTGAAGTGCTGTTGTTCTGTTCCATTTTGAATGTATATGGTCCAGTCTGTCATGGGGGGGTAGTTCTGTTTTCCGGTTTTGCTCTGCTGTGGCATATAGATAGGGTCTATTTCAACATGTTTGTTTATGGTCCCAGTGGTTGAAAACCAGGTTTCCAGGAATTCTCGTGCTTTTGAGAATTTTTGAGATACTGAGCCATGCAAAGCTGAAGACCACCAGTTTCAAACTGCACCCAGCCAATTCCAAGATGGCTGACCCTATTCGGGGTGCCTTCTAAGGATGCTCCCTTCGACTTGTTGCTTAGGGAACCATCGATATCAGCTAAAGTCCTGACAAGTCAACGACCGAAATGCGTAGATGTCAGGTGAGGACAAAAACACGCTCGGCTGTTGATGCGCCCCCACAGTCAAGCGGCCCGTCAATCCGCATCCGGCCAAATGGAAGTTTCGGATGTAGTCTAAATAAGGTCAGATGGCACCTCTGAAACTGTATGCCAGCAAAGAGTCAGGAGAGACTGAGTCATCAATATCTCAGCTCAGTCATAATCTCCAACCTTTCCAGCACACAATCAGGTACCCACTATGTGGTAGAATCTTACAGGTTAGAAGGCGGCCATTCAGTCCAGCTTTATGGAACTATCCAATTTGTCCCACTCTCCCACACTGCTGTGTAATTTATTTTCCCTTTTGAAGTATTTATTTGATTCACTTTGAAAGTGACCGTTGAATATGCTTTCACCACCCTTGAGACAGCACGCCTCAGTAACTTATCATCTCCCCACCCTGTCATTTTTTAGGGAGGTGGTTTGTGTCTGTGTCTGTGTGTCTGTGTGCGCGTGTATGGGCGTGCGTGTGCGGGTGCGTGTGTGTGTCAGTCCCATCCCCAGTGATGCTCCTTACCTCCCAAAATCCATCCTCGTAGCAAAGGGGATAGTGTGAACAGCCATTTGTAACAACTGTTAAGATAGAAGGCACAGGCAGGAAGGACCCCTTGCAGTGGTCACAGCGAATGGATCATTCATTGGGTTATTTATCCTCTAAGGATCCCTCACCTTTTTGAACACCCATATTAAATCACCCTTTAACCTCCCCACTGTGGGCACCAACTCTGTTTTCTGCTGTCTCTCCACAAAATTGACATTCCTTGCCCCAGGTGCCACTCTGGTAAACTGTTCGATAACCCTTTCCAATGTCGCGGATATTTTTGTATTTCTGAGGCTGCTGATGGACTGTAGTTGACAGAGGAGGGAGGCTGAGCGATGAGACAAATGGATCACTTGTGAATCTGCTCATCATGCAGTCAATAAGCTGGAGCTAGCAAGCACAACAACGTGGGAAATATGAGCAGGGGGTTCATAAGTCTCCTCGACAACTATGCTCCACTTCAATCATATCTGAAGCTAACATTTGTCTAACTTATTTTCTCCTGGCTTGTTGCACCTTCATTTTAACGTTTGCTGAACATAGGAACGGGAGCGACTCATTTTGCCCCTTTCGGCTTTCTTCCTTCTCGAGTGCAAGGACACCCAGGTTGCTCTCAATGCAAACATATATTAGTCTCTCCTCCCAAAAATATCTCCTCCTTTATTTTTCCCACCAAAATGCCAAGTTCACACTTTGGCACGTTTTTATCTTCCATGTTCTTGCCCAACCTAAGATCACCCATGTCTTTGTGTTGTCTCTGTCTTCTTCGGCACTTAGCTTCACCCTCCTCCTGTTGGCACAATTGGATGGAAATGTAGAAAATGTGAGCACTAGTAGGCCGTTCAGCCCTTCAAACCTGCTCTGCCATTCGATACGATCATGGCTGATCATCGAACAGAGTCCCCTGTTCCTGTTTTTCCTTCAGCCCTTTATATCTAACTCCTTCTTGTAAACCTTCAATATTTTGCTTTCAACAGCTTTCTCCATCAGAGAATTTCATTACACTCGACCACCCCACCCCCGCATTTAATCTATTAACATTAAAAATAGGTAAGGCCCAAATACTGACCCTGGCAGACATACCCTCTCAACTTGAAAGTGATCTGTTTATTCCTCTTTAGTTTTCTGTTCACTCAACAATTCTCCATCTATGCTAATAACTTCTACTTAAGTTCGGTGCTCAAAAGCAGGCCCAGCCCCCAGCGCCATGTCCTTGATCCGAAGCGAAGAGGCAGATCCTGAACCCATCCCAGCCAGAATGGGGATCAAACCACATGCTGTCAAAAACAACCTGATCTACGCCAGCCGTCCGATCAACTAAGCAACCGGGTCCACAAAGAGTCCGCGTTGCTATGGCAACATGGACGTTTACGGGCGTGGTGTTGCCCAGAATTATGAATAGCAAAGGTAAAGGCTGCCCTTGCCTTGCCACCACACCTCTAGCCAGGACCTCCCCTGTTCCAACTGCCTGCCACTGAATAGGAGATGGTTTGACAAGTTGATCCTTGACCTGTTTGACTGTATCAGAACACACCTTCCTCTGCCATCAGCAAATCCTGGAGTGGGATTTAAGCCCTGGCTTGGGGCAGGGACTCTCCCCAGTGTCCCACAGGACCTCATTACGCTAACATATTACTCCTTCACCACGTGTTAGTTTGCATTTTTTGGAATCTCTTACGCTGTACAATTTCCAAATGCTGTTTGAAAATCATAGTACGCTACATCCATTGGTTTCTCCCTTATTGATCCTGATATAGTTATGGTCGCAAAAGCTCTGAACAGATTTGCCAAACACAATTTTCTTTCATAAATCTTTGTCAATTCTACTTAATCAATACCATGGTTTTCTAATTGCCTTGCTACCAAATCTCGTGTCATAGATTTTAACCTTTAGCCTACTATGATGGTAGGCTAACTAGCCTATAGTTCCCTATATGCTCTCTGCTGCCTTTTGGTTAGGTTTGCTATCTTGTAATCGGTGAGATTTGTTGTAGAATCTGATTCTTTTCGAAGATGACCACTAGTGTGTCTATTGTCTCTGCAGCAGCCAGAGTGTCATAGCGTCATGCAGCATGGAAACAGACCTTTTGGTCTAACTTGTCCCAATCTGGCCTAGTCCCATTTGGCAGCATTTGGCCCATATCCCTCTAAACCCTTCCTATTCCTGTACCCATCCAGATGCCTTTTAAATGGTGTAGTTGAACCCACCTCCACCACTTCCTCTGGCAGCTTGATCCATACACGCACCACCCTCTCACCTTAAACCTATGCCCTTTGGTTTTGGACTCCCTTACCCTTAGGAAAAGACCTTGACTGTTCACTCTATCCTCGCCCCTCATGATGTTATAAACCTCTATACAGTCACCCCTCAGCCTCCGACACTCCAGGGAAAATATCCCCAGCCTATCCAGTCCTAAGGAAGGGTAATACCTGAAACATTGACTTCTCCTTTCCTCCAGATGCTGCTTGGCTTGCTGTGTTCTTCCACCTTCCTGTTTGTCTACCTTGGATTCCAGCATCTGCAGTTTTTTTTTTTTGCTCCCCCAGCAGCCAATCCAGCCTGTCCTTATAACTCAAACCCTCCAGTCCTGGTAAACTCAATCCCTACAATGTGGAAACATACCATTCAGCCCCATCCGAAGAGCATCCCACCCAGTCCCTGTAACCCTGCATTTCCCATGGCTAACCCACCTAGCCTGCACATCCCTTGACACTATAGGGCGATCTAGCACGGCCTATCCACCCTAACCAGCACAGGTTTGGACTGTGGGAGGAAACCCACACAGACACGGGGAGAATGTGCAAACTCCACACAGACAGTCGCCCAAGGGCGGAATCGAACCCAGGTCCCTTGTGCTGTGAGGCAGCAGTGTTCATCCTTTGTAAATCTTTTCTGAGCCCTACAAGGCAGGGTTGGTGGGTTGAGAGAATTTGTCTCCATTTAGACTTAATGACTCATTCTGCTTTGAGACTCTGTGTTTTATTTGGTGACCCAGTGAAGGTGTGACAAATCGTTGTTTACCGATATGTCCTCTGTCGAGAATGGCTGATGATCTGTTCTTTATAATTGCAAGTTGCACTGATACAGGGCCTTTAACCTACCAGAACCTCCTAAGATGATTCTTCTCAGGGGTGTGAACAGTCAAAACAACACACACACAGCCAAAGAAAACAATATCAGGTCAGAGACAGCCAGATGGTCAAGGATGTAGGTTTTACTGAGGAGAGGCTCAAGAATGAAATGCAAATCTAAGGCCTAGAGCCATGAAGAAATGGCCATCAATGATGGAGGAGTCATGTTGAGGAGTCATGTACAGGACATTGGTGAGGCCACTTCTGGAATACGGTGTCGAGTTCTGGTCACCCAGTTAGAGAAAGGACATTTTTAAGGTAGAGAGCGTTCAGAAGAGATTTGTCAGGATGTTCCTGGGTGTGGAAGGTTTGAGTTACAAGGAGAAGCTGGATAGGCCGGGACTTTTTTTGACTGGAGCTTAGGAGGTTGAGTGATGATCTTAGAGAGGTTTATAAAATCAGGAGGGGGTAGATAAGGTGAATGATGCGTATCTTTTCCCTACAATGGGGGATTTCAAGATTAGGGGGGCATATCTTAAAGGTAAGAGGAGAGAGATTTAAAAAAGATATGAGGGACAACTTTTTTTACAAAAGTTGGTTTGTTTGTGGAAATATGGGCCAGGAGCCTGCAGGTGAGACTGGTTTAGTTTGGAATTATGTTCGGCATGCACTGGTTGGACCAAAGGGTCTGTTTCTGTGCCGTATGGCTCTATGACCCTGTGAAATTAAGTAGGGCTTGTACAAGAAATCAGGATTGGGACCACAGAAAACAAATAGATGCCCTGTGTGTTGAAACAGTTATTTGTAGGAATGATCTTTGCTGTCCCCTCCGTACCAGCTACCAACAGCTACAAATCCAGGCACAGCCCCAATATCCAGGAACAGGTCAGGAATCTGAAAACTTGCCAATAATTCAGGATCGGGGAATTGGGAATGCTTTGCTGATTTAATAAGTGATGCCTTGACTACTTCCCCCCTACCCCACTCATTCCCCGTGGCTGACACAGTCCGTGCTGTGTAATACTGGATGTTATAGAGTAGCCTGGACTTTACCATCTATTTTCTCCACCTTTAGCTCCAAGAGTGCTACGAGCTTCGCCCAGACCCACTCAGAACAAACTGGCATGGTACAGAACAGGATGGTTCAGAATCGATTGGTTCAAACTGACCCAATATGGAGTGAATCGTCCCAGACCGGTTTGATGAAGTCTGCCAGCAGGTAGGTCAATCGACCCGTTTCAAACTATCAGCTTCAGCTGTTAACCCAGGATGCGCGAATGTGGTTTGGTGCAGGGAGGTGGGAGAGAATCTGAGGGCATTAGGAGTCAAAGGTTAGTCATCCATTTCCTCTCAGTCTGTCTCTCTCCTCCTTTTTCTTGCTCTCTCCTTTCTCTCCCTCTCTCCTTTCTCCGACACTTCTCTTTCTCGCTGTCTCCTTTCTTTTGCTGTCCTTCTCTCTTTCGCCTTTCTCTCTCTCTCTCTCTCTCTGTCTGTTTTCTCCCCTCTCTCTCTCTATCTCTGTCTCCCGATCTCTCTATCTCTCTCTCTGCTTTCCCTCTGTTAAGACACAGCCTTTCACTGCTATTTCCACCTAATCTATCTTTACTCCGGTCTATCTTCCCAATCTAACCCCTGAATATATCCAGAGGGGAAAAGACACTAAAAGAAAAGTCAGACCTAGAAATGGTTGCACAGTTGGTACTATAGCTCCATTTTGAGGCAGACAAATCATGCCAGACACTGATACAAGTGCCATTCACCGATATACTGGGTTTTTCTTTCTTCTGGAAGCGATTTGAGATTGTAAAATACTTTTGTTACACGGGCTTTATGTTGAAAATGTTTTCTTCTGTGTTGCCTTCCAGGTTCAGTGAGACATCAAGTTTGGTTGAGTCAATAAGGTAATCCTACGTCTTAAAACAAATTCTTGACTGTTGAATTTGTTCAGTGTGTACAAGAAAACATTCTTATTCAGTATGTGAGTGTGCCTGCTAGAGAAGGAGTAAAACTTGACCTTCTCTTGGGAAATAAGGCAGGTCAAGTGACTGAAATGTCACGGGGGCAGCACTTTAGGGTAAGTGATCATAATTCTATTAGGTTTAAAATAATTATGAAAACCGATAGAACTGATCTAAAAGTTAAGGTTCTAAATCGGAGTAAGGCCAATTTTGATAGCATAAGGCAGGGACTTTCAAACATTGACTGGGGAAGGCTATTCATAGGTAAAAGGACCATTGGGAAGTGGGAAGCCTTTGAGAATAAGTTAATGAGAGTTCAGAGACAGGATGTTTCTGTTAATGTGAAGGGCAAGGCTGGTAGGTGTAGGGAATGATGGATGACTAGTTACATTGAGGCTCTGGTCAAAAAACAGAGGCATTTGTCAGTTATAGACAGCTGAGATCGAGTGAATGCCTAGAAGAGTATGAGGGCAGTAGAAGTATACTTAAGAAGGAAATCAGGAGGGCAAAATGGGGGCATGAGATAGCTTTTGGCAAATAGAGTTAAGGAGAATCCAAAGAGATTCTATAAGTACATTAGGGGTAAAGGAGTAACTAGGGAGACAGTAGGCCTCCTGAAAGATCAACATAGCTGTGTATGAGGGGAGCCACAGGAGATGGGTAAGATACTAAACAAATATTTTGCATCAGTATTTATTGTGGAGAAGGATTTGGAAGCTACGGAACTTAGGCGAAAAACGGTAATATCTTGAAAAGAGTTCATATTACAGAAGAGGAGGCGCTGGACATCTCAATATGCGGAAAGGTAGATAAATCCCTGGAACCTGATCAGATGTTTCCCAGAACTTTGTGGGAGCTAGGCAAGAGATTGCTGGGCCCTTTGCTAAGATATTTGTATCATCAACAGCCATGGATGAAGTGCCAGAAGACTGGAGATGGGCTAATGTGGTGCCACTATTTAAGAAAGGTGGTAAGGAAAAGCCAGGGAACTATAGACAGGTGAGCCTGATATCGGTGGTGGGAAAGTTGTTAGAGGGGATTCTGAGGGACAGGATTTACGTGTATTTGGAAAGGCAAGAACTGCTGAGGGACGGTCAACATGGCTTTGTGCTTGGGAAATCATGTCTCACTGACTTGACTGAGTTTTTTGAAGAGGTGACAAAGGAGATAGATGAAGGCAAAGCAGGAGACATTTTAGATTTTAGCAAAGCGTTTGACAAGGTTTCACATGGAAGACTGGTTGGCAAGGTTAGATCACAAGGAATCCAGGAGGAACAAGCCAATTGGATACAAAATTGGCTTGAAGGTAGGAGACAGAGGGTTGTTTTTTGGACTGGAGACCTGTGACCAGCGATGTGCTACAAGGATCAGTGCTGGGTCCACAAATTTTTGTCATTTATGTAAGTGATTTGGATGTGAACAAAGGAGGTATGGTTAGTAAGTTTGCAGATGACACCAAAATTGTTGGTGTAGTGGACAGTGAAGAAGATTATCTCAGAGTACAGTGGGGCCTTGATCATATGGGCCAATGGGCTTAGGAGTGGCAGATAGAGTTTAACTTAGATAAAATGTGAGGTGTTGCATTTTGGTAAAGCAAACCAGGGCAGGACTTATACAGGTAATGGTAGGGAACTGGGGAGTGTTGCTGAACAAAGAGACCTAGGGGTGGAAGGGCATAGTTCCTTGAAAGTGGAGTCACAGGTAGACAGGGTGGTGAAGAAGGCATTTAGCACACTTGCCTTCATTGGTCAGGACATTGAGTATAGGGATATCATGAGGTGGCTGTACAGGACATTGGTGAGGCCACTTTTAGAATAGTGCGTACAATTCTGATTGCTCTTCTAAAAGAAGGATGTTGTTGAGCTCGAAATGGTGCAGAAAAGATTTGCAAGGATGTTGCCAGGACTGGAGGTTTTGCGTGAGAGGGAGAATCTGAATAGACTGGGGCTTTTTTGGATGGGGTGAATAGCCCAGGTCTTTTCGCTGGGGTGGGGGAGTCCAAAACTAGAGGGCATAGATGAGATATGACGAGAGGGGAAAGATTTAAAAGGGACCTAAGGGACGACTCTTTCATGCAGAGCATCATTTGTGTATGGAATGAGCTGCCAAAGGAAGTGGTGGAGGCTGGTACAATTACAACATTTAAAAGGCATCTGGATGGGTACATGAACAGGAAGAGTTTAGAGAGATATGGGCCAAATGCTGGCAAATGGGACTGGGTCAGATTGGGATATCTCGTGGGCGCGGACATGTTAGACCGAAGGGACTGTTTTGGTGCTGTTTAAGTCTATGGCTCCAACTCCCTGCTGTTACGATTTTTGGCCAAATATTTCTGTCAGTATTTACTATTATAAGTTTCTATGTCAAAATTTTCTATTTAATTTTGCTATGACTGCTGTCACAGCTCAGGTTACAGGTTCCAGCTACAGGTTTACGCTATTGAGTTGTGCCACTATCATGCATATAACAGAAAGAAATTATAATCAAGGGACGTAGAAATATGGCATTCTTCCAAAACGCTGTGGTTGCTTGAAAAACTTGGTGCTTTTAAGACTGACACACTTTTTGTCAAAGTAAAGGTATCGAGGGACATGGAGCTAAGATGGGTAAATGGAATCGGTGTACTGATTAGCTATGAACTACTTGAATGGCAGAGTTATACTTGCTGGGTTAAATGGCCTACTGTTATCCCTGAGGGCGACAGCACTCGGGGAAAAGGAGGCTGAGAAGGAGACAGCAAGTGGCAGAATTGAATCAGGAGACTGCTTGACCGATGATAAGGTTTTTGTGGTGGTAATGGGCACTTCGGGTTGAAAAGGTTTCATTAATCATCCAGCAGGAACCCGATGGGTTGTCCAAACAAAAGTGAGCACTTTCTAACATAGTTTTCGTTCATGTTTCAGGAGCAGATCCTCGACCAATTTCCTTCAGCTACCCACCAGGTATGTGATTTGTAACGGTCCTGTTTCACTTGTCCGGTTTCTCGTTTATATTACAGTATTTCCCAGACCAGCTTCAACAGTCTTTAACCTTCTTGTCCTATGGTAATCGGCTGGCCAGTTAAGTGTATTATGTTCCTCTGGACAGTCCTCTTCATTGTGCTTCTCATGGAGCCATGCAGTATTGAAACAGACCCTTTGGTCCAATTCGTCCATGCTGATCAAGATTCCCAAGCTAAATTAGTCCCATTTGGCCCACATCCCTCTGAACCTTTTCTATTCATGTACCTGTTTAAATATCTTTTAAATGGTCTGTTGTATGACTCTGTGAATGTTGTAACTGAACCTACATCTACCACTTCCTCTGGCAATTTACTCCACATACGAGCCACCCTCTATCAAAAAATTGCCCCTCAGGTCCCTTTCTCTTTTCACCTTAAAAATATGCCCCCTAGTTTTGAACTTCCCTACCCAAGTGATCTTTGCTGTTCAAGCTATCTGTACCCCTGATGATCTTATAAACCCCTTTAAGGCCACCCCTCAACCTCCTATGCTCCAGTAAAAACAAAATGGTCCAGCCTATCCAGCCTCTCCTTACAACTCAAACCATCCTGGGTAAATCTTTTCTGAACCCTCTCCAATTTAATAATATCTTTTCTATAGCAGGGCGACATCTGGTGAGCTGTTTGTATTTCCATTTCATTTAAGTGTTTAGCTTCCTTACTCATCTCTACACCACTATGTGTCCCTCGAAGTTGTTACAGTGCCTTTCTTAAAAAAAACACATTCAGTTCCCCCTGCTGATTTTTGAAGCTTAATTTACAGTTAAGAGCGCAAATACTTTCTCACCTCTCCACAGTATCGGGGCAACTTAAAGCAGAGCCATTTGGTTTCTAAAGCACTGTTTTCCATCATTCCCTCATCAGTTTTGAATGCTGCTTCCGTCTGTTTTGACATCTCCAGATTAAAGTTCGCCTGAAGGTTTAATTCCAACAGCTTTGAGTAGTTTCAGAGATAGCAGGAACTGCCGATGCTGGAGAATCTGAGATAACAAGGTGCAGAGCTGGACGAACACAGCAGGCCAAGCAGCATCAGAGGAGCAGGAAGGCTGACGTT
>JAHRHZ010000020.1:54292854-54316567 GCA_024137785.1 Ginglymostoma cirratum | reverse complement strand
TGCCAGACCTGCTGAGCTTTTCCAGCAACTTTGTTTTTGCTCCTGATTTGCAGCATCCACAGTTCTTTTAGCTTTTTTTTTGTAAACTGTTCTGTGCTGCCTTGTGCTGCCACCTATTTTGCAATTGGCCACTAGAGAACAGGTAAGTGCCTAAGTGTTTAAGAATTATAAATATGGTCAATCTTTTTTCTGTACACTCTAAGGATCTGAGTATTGCCAATCTATTGTGTGACAGGTCTGTCGCATGATGTCCTCTGGCTCAACTAACCATGCAACTAATGAGCTGAAATCTCCAAGCATTAACTTAACTATGTTTTAGATATTTTTAATCAAGCTGTTCAGATATGTAACACATTTTGGGAAAGTGGGACTTGAACCTGGGTTTTCTGGTAGGGACTCTGCCAGAAGGGCCAGAAACACTAATACATTCTTCTCTAAATCGCCTAACTCTCAACTCCTTTTCATTTTGATGAGATCCAGTCAGAAGCAGCAAGTCCTCCTTAGCCAGAAGAGCTCTTTATGTTCCTCCTATTCTAATGACTGCCATTCCATTCTTTATAATGAGAATTGCATTTACACGGCAGCTTTAAACTGGTAAAGTGTCCCAAGACACTTCACTGGGAAATAGTTGGATGGAATAATTTACACCAAACTAAAGAAGTAGACAGAAATACACGAGACTAAACATTTGGTTAGAGCAATGAGGAGCAGATTAAGTTGGAATACCAAAGCTTAAACCATAGAATCCTTACAGTGTGGAAGCAGGCCATTGGCTGATCAAGTCCTCACTGACCTTCTGAAGAACATCCCACCAACCCCCAATCCATAACCCTGCATTTCCCATGGCCAATCCACTTAACCAGCCCATCCCTGGACAATTTAGCATGGTCAGTCCACCTAACCTGCTAATCTTTGGACTGTGGGAGGAAACCGGAGGAAACCCACGCAGACACCAAAACGATGTGCACACTCCACACAGACAGGCACCTGAGGGTGGAATCGAACCTGGGTCCCTGGTGCTCTGAGATGGCAGTGCTAGCCACTGTGCCGCCTCCGTAAACCACATGAGGACATGGCCACTAGTTGGGGAGGGAAATTAATGAAGGCTGAGAAGGGGACAGCACTGGCTCGCAGGCAATAAAAGATGCCCTTTATGGGGAAATCATTCTTTGTAGCAATAATCTTTTCTGAGCCCTTCATATCTCCTATCCCTAACTCCAAATCCAAGCATACCCTCAGCATCCTGGAAAAAGCCAAGCTTTTTGAAAAATGCCATCAGGAATTGAGCAGCATACTAGAAAGGGTTAGAACTCACTCAGAGATAGCAAGAACCGCCGATGCTGGAGTCAGAGATAACACAGTGTGGAGCTGGACGAACACGGCAGGCCAGGCAGCATCAGAGGAGCAGGAAAGCTGACGTTTCAGGTCAGGACCCTTCTTCTGAGACCCGAAACATCAAATTTCCTGCTCCTCTGATGCTGCCTCACCTGCTGTGTTCCTCCAGCTCCACACTGTGCTAGAAAGGGTTCTCTGTTTGGAATGAAGTAGCCAAAAGCACAACAGGCGCAGCAAAAAGAAGCAGTTTCATTGATTGATAATGAACAAGTTGGAAGAGTTATTGCCTTCCTACACCTAGTCCCACACCAAGGGTCACAACATGGAAAATGAATAAAATTAATCTTATATGGCCAATTGTGCGCTTCCATCTCTATTAGACGTAAAATAAAAAGACCCATCAACCTAAACATAAATTTATTAATTTATTATGGGTGAAACTTATTCAGTGGTGATACAAAACTGGTTAACACTTAATTCCCAGTATGAAAATATGAATGTTTACTCTTTCCAAATGACTCAAAAATACGTGCACAGGGTGAAGGTTAAAAAAAAAAATGTATTTCTCTCAGCAGACATTAACTTGGGAAAATAAAAATTTGTCTCTTAGTTCTTGCGGACAAATATAAAAGAATAAGGTATTTAAGAACACAAAGACGGCTAAGGCAGCTTGATCAGGAAACAGTACCCAGAATTCTTCAAGAGAACAGTCAGGGTTCAGACTGCCCCAGGAATCCGGGTACTACACTGATATCAGGAGAGCTGGGCTGGGAAGCTCTTTACCTTCCCCATATGGGCATCAACTGAATAATCCAGCCAACCTCCAAAACAGAAACAGCAACAAGACAGTCATTTCTCTGCTCTGCAGTAATCAACCATTAAGATATGTGACTTTTAAGAAGGGGCTTGTCAAAAAAGTTGTTCCACTGTCCTTTCATTGACTTCTTTAAAACCAAAATCATACAGACGTGCACAAAAATATTAACCATGATACTACCGCCACACTACCATTTGAATTGATGTCTTGAGCACCTCACACTGGCTTAGGAAGCCCCTGTGGTGTGACTATAGGTGGTACCTGGTATAGGCTACACTGGACTTTCAAAGTGCAGGTGAAGCAGTCCTACTGCGTTCGCTGCTCACAATGTGGTCTCCTCTACACTGGGGAAACAAAGCATAAACTGGGTGACCGCTTTGCAGAACATCTACATTCTGCTCGCAAAAAAGACCCTGAGCTACCCGTTACCCGCCACTTTAACACATCACCCTGTTCTGCGGCCAACACCCCTCTCTCTGGCTTGCTGCAGTGTTCCAGTGAAGCTCAGTGTAAGCTGGAAGAACAACACTTCATTTTCCGCTTGGGGACCCTGCAGCCCTCCAGACTCAAAATCGAGTTCAATAATTTTAGGGCCTAAACTCTCCCATGTCCCAGCCCCCTACCCCACACACCAGACCTTATTACCACATAGCCTGCCATTACACGCCCCCTGTTGTTAGTCACTAATAGCCCTCATTAACAGCTATTCACCCTCCCAGCCTGGTTGTTATCAACTCCTTTGTCTAACCAACTGCTCTTCCCTCTCTTTGGGCTCTGTTGTTTACCACCCCACTTCCCCCCCCCCCCCACCCCCCTCCCTATTTTCTGCATATAAACCAACATTTTCCCAGCCACTGTCAGTTCTGAGGAAGGGTCACCAGACCCAAAACGTTAACTCTGATTTTGTCTTCACAGATGCTGCCAGACCTGCTGAGCTTTTCCGGCAACTTCTGTTTTTGTGCTCGTCTTTCAAATACTCATTTCTGCACCCTCAGCACCAGGTATTCCACTGGCTTAACCCTGGCTAATTCGGTACAAACTGGCACAGTACAGAACAGGATGGTACAGAATCGACTGGTTCAGACTGAGCCAGTATGGAATGAGACATTCCAGAGTGGTACACTGCAATCTCTTAGCAGGTGGGTGAACAGACTTAGCTGCAAACCATCAGCTTCAACAGTTTGTTGGGTGGGTTGGAGGCAGAAGTGGTTGAGGACACAACAAGCAAAATATCTTTCTCT
The DNA here is from genome assembly GCA_024137785.1 of Ginglymostoma cirratum. NCBI lineage: Eukaryota > Metazoa > Chordata > Chondrichthyes > Orectolobiformes > Ginglymostomatidae > Ginglymostoma > Ginglymostoma cirratum. The sequence goes on along the minus strand of JAHRHZ010000020.1, from coordinate 54,313,174 downwards.
TATCATCTCAGGACTTAATCCTTTGCTCCCATTCTCTATCCTCTGCATCTTTCCTTTGGCCCAATTTTCTACCCAGCTTGTGAGTCGGGTTTACAAAAATTCTTTCTTAGTTTGACTTTTTGTTTCAGAGGTTTTGTGTTACCTTTCAGGTTCAGCGATACATCTAGTTTGGTAGAGTCAATAAGGTGAGTGCATTTTACGCAGCTCCACTTGTGAATTGTCTTGCCAATGCTCGCGTCCTGTTGGCATGATTTCTCTCATGAGTTATTATGAATCTCAAGAGGGATGTTTTCTGTTCAGTTTTATAATGGCTATTGTCACAAATGTAGTCCCCTGGTCCTGGGCCACATGGACAGCTCTGTTCTATCTTGTACCTGACCACAATTTTGAACATGACCTGTCTGGAATTTTTCCTGCAAACATCTGTAGTTTTCCAGACAATTGGAAACCTCAAAACTGTGATACTGTTAGATGAAGGCATCAAGGAACAGGAAGCTAAAGTCAGTAAAATGGAATCGAGTTACAAGTCACCCACGACCAAATACAATCTTAAAGGAAAGCTCAAGTCACTAAATAGCTTAGTCCTGCTCCCATGGCAACAATCTCATTCAGCACTCAATTAGGACAACTAGTACCCACCAATTGTGGCAGAGTGATAGCTAACTTTCAACGTTCTTTTTCTTCATCTCTGTTTTAAATGTATGAGTTGCATTTATTCAGCTACATTAAAAGAAGCTCTGTATCCCAGGGTAGTGAACCAACAATGTTATCCAACAAAATTAGATGACATAGCATCTCAGGACAAACGAGGACAGGAGTTGTTGGTCAAAAGGTTGGGTTGGTGGGAGAACATTGGATAGTGACATTGATTGAAACACTCATAGTATGTGCTTGACCAGAGCTGATAGATGGCTGAAGATGTAGGCACTAAACACAATCACTCCTTGAGTGCAGTGTCTACCTTTCGCCCAAGCCCTTATGGAATGTATTTCTAACATGGCTTTCACTGGCATTTCAGGAGCAGATCCTCGGCAGGTTTTCTCCAGTCGGCCAACAGGTACGTGATTTGAGATGGATGCTGTTTCATTTGTCAGATTGGTACCATCTCACAAACCAACCTCAACAGCCTTAATCTCTACATCCTGTTGGGTTCAGTCTCATTCTTTAACATGTCAAGTATCCTGCATACGCGCAGAGAATCCTCTTTGTGAAAAAGAGCAGCTGTAGCAATGTGCTTTTATTCCCCACCTCTATAGTAGACAGCACCTTCTCTGTGGCCCTGTGCTGTCACACTGTGGGTGACTCTTGCTGTGTTGCCATCATAGGACTGAAAGCAATCCACCGGCTGCAGCCTGAATATACGAGAGTTGGTTATCCAAGTGAGCTCCCAATCTGGTGCCATTATACAAAGCAGACATTAGATAGCAGTTGGAGTGGAATTTTTGAGCTGGCAGGGGTATAGAGGAGGCAGGATCCTGTAGACCACTGACTGATGGAATGCACTAACATTAAGAGAGCATCACGGTTTGTTTGAAGGTCCTGACCTCTGACAGCACCATGTTGTGACTGGATACACACGACTTCATGTTTGTGTCTTTAGAAAATTCAAAGTGTGAACGGGTCAGTTTTCAGAGGAAGACAATATGGAGTTGCACAGCATCAAAACAGACCCTTTGATCCAACTCATCCGTGCCAACCAGATATCGTAGACAATTCTAGTCCCATTTGCCAGCATTTGGCCTGTATCCCTCCAAACCCATGATATATCCATGTACCCATCCCGGTGCCTTTTAAATGTAGTAATTGAACCAGCCTCCACCACTTCCTCTGGCAGCTCATTCCATACACACACGACCCTCTGTGTGAATACATTGCTCGTCAGGTCCCTTTTAAATCTTTCCCCCTCTCAGCTTAAACCTATGCCCTCTAGTTTTGGACTCCCCTATCCACAGGAAAAGCCCTTGACTGTTCGCCCTATCCACGCCTTTCATGGTTTTACAAACCTCTATAAGGTCACCCCTCAGCCAGGAGATCTTTGGGATGGTGAAACTTGGAAGTAGCAAAGGCACCAATGTGAGAGTTTCAGCAATAAATCAGCTGAGGCAGAATTGGAGAAGGGAGGTGTTAGGGAGGTGGAAATAGGTTGCCTTGATGAAGAGAATATGGTGTTGGAAGGTCAATTAATGCTCAAATAGAATGCAAAGATTGTCAGGATTAGCCTCGGGAAGGAGAGTGTGAGTGTGAGATAGGACTGGGCGTTGTCGGGTATATGTGGAAGCTCACAGACTGATCTCACAACGTTAGAACTTAACATTCTCAGCACCTTCTGTGTAGATCAACGTGCAGCCATTTTTTTTTGTTTGCAGAACTATTTTTGCAATTATTTTCCAATTGTATACCTCCTTCAAATCCACCTCCTGCACTGGTACAATCAGTTGTCACCAACTTATCTATTCATAGCTCTGAACACCTATCCCCAGCTACCTCTTAACTTCAAGTGAGAGGTGAATTATTTACTAAATTGTGGATATTAAAGATTTGAACAGCGATATTGTTATCAATGTTCCCATGAGTTTCCCCTGCTGGCATCAAGATACGTTACAATTACTCTTAGTCACGCTTTGGCAAGAGGAAACCACAACAAACCACACAATTCCTTTTCTGATTATTCATGAGATGTGGCTATTGCTATCCAGCGAGCAGATATTGCCGATCCCCCTGGCTGCCCTTGAGAAGGTGAGCTGCCTTCTTGAACTGTTGCAGTTTATGTGCTGTAGGTAGGCCCACAATGATGTTAGGGAGTGAAATCCAGGATATTGATACAGTGATACTGAAGAAACAGTGATAAATTTCCAAGTCAGGGCGGTGAATGGCTTGGAGGGGAATTTGCGGGTGGTGACATTCCCATTGTACCTGCTGCCCTTGCCCTTCTAGATGGAAGCGGTTGTACATTTGGAAGGTGCTGGCCAAGGAGTCTTGGTGAATTTCTGCAGTGCACCTTGTAGATAATACACGCTGCTGCTGCTGAGTGTCAGTGGTGGTGGGGAGTGGATGAGGTAGAAGCCAATTGGGTGGCTTTGTCCCAGATAGTGTTAAGCTTCTTGAATGTTGTTTGAGCTGCACCATCCGTGCTAGCGGGAATTATTCCATCACATTCCTGACTTGTGCCTTGTAGGCACTTTGAGGAGTCAGGTGGTGAGTTACTCACTGTCATTCCAAATCAGGATGGTGTGTGGCTTGGAATTGGTCATGTTTCCATGTGTGTGCTGCCCTTGTCCTTCTAGGTGGTAAAGTTGGCAGATTCAGAAAGTCAGGCTTAGATAATCATACACCCTATTGCTATTGTACATGGTGATGGAGGAAGTGAATGTTGATTGATGTGAAGCTACTCGGGTGCTGTTGGACCTGCACTCATCCAGGGTAAGTGGAGAGAATTCCATCACGCTTGTGACTTGTGCCCTGTAGATGGAGGACAGGCTTGGGGGAGTCAGGTGGTGAGTTACTCATGGCTGAACACCCAGCCTGTGATCTGTTCCTGTAGCATATGTTCCAGTTACATTTCTGGTCTCTGGTAACGCCCAAGATGATGGCGAAAGGGTCGAGATGAAAATGCTATTGAATGTGAAGGTGACAGAGTTGTTGGACACCAGACTTCACTTGGGCTTTGTGTGGTGTCAGTGTTACCTTACCACTTATCAGCAAGATTATTTAGCTTGACAGTAATGATTGAGTGGGAGATATGCCAGATCAGAAGGCTGCGGATTGGAGAGGGATGGACACTTCTGAGCTGCTAGATCTGTTCTGGATGTAACTATTTCAAATGGATTGTAGTTGTTCCATAAAGCTGCTCACCACTGTCACCTCCAGGGCAATTAGGAATGAGCAACAAATGCTGACTACCAGTGGAACCGTATCCCATGAATGAATAAAAAACTTGTTTTGAACTGTAACCGTAGCATTTGAAGTCAATAAGCAATGCAGATGAACTGAGGATATATTGTCACCTTGTCAAAACATCTATCAGAAATTGATACACAATCTCATCACATGTTGCTGTGTCAAACATCCCCTCTTCATTAATTTCCCCTGTTTGTGCCTCATTAATGAATCTCATACATGAAAACCTTTCCACAGAGGGAGCTCATTCACCACAAGCAGAGTAGCAAGCTCTTCAATGCAACCACATAGAGAATTTTATCACAGGCAGACAGATCCATTGATCGTGAAGGGAGTTTTCAGAAAGGTGTGGTTGTCAGCACGGACAGAAAGCCCATTCATCACGATGAGAACCCATTATTTATTGCAGCCACTGGGGTCTGCACAAGCATGCCATTGTCCAAAAAGGACGGTTTGGAATAACGCAGTCGCTTAAACACTCGAGACACGGTGTGGCAGGCTCCTTCCTCGACCTATTTTCTTTTAGTGTATCTCTCGCCAATTGATGTTTGCTCAGTGTCAAGTCACGTTGATGAGCACTAAATCTTTCGTATTTTCTTCTGACAGAACTCAAGTTTTTTCAACTTCATCAGCCTCCAGTGAAATTGGTGAGTACACCTGTAACCCCATTTCTTAGGTATCATTTTGTATTCCTTTTGACAGGACCTCAACTACCACTAATCCACCTCAGGTACTCTGATGAATTGGCCTCCTGTTGGCATTCCAACAGCGTACCTGCCTATTTTGTGCATCATTCATTTCAAGAAAATCTTTGTTAAATGATACCATTATGTAAATACAACAGCGATCTGTCTTCATTTACCATTCAGCAGTCCTTACTCATATACTAACATTATGTTCCTTCATCCCCAACCTTTAGGTAATGAATGACCATCAATGCAGTCTCAACTCCAGTTGAAGCTTGTACAAGATTGGTTTTTTTCAGAGCAAGAGGCATAGTAGTTGAAAAAAATTCTTTTAAATTATGCTAATGACAAGGCTTTAAGAGTTGAGATTCATAATGAAGACAAACTGGAAAGCCAGCATCTATTCCTTCTCAGATAACAAGGTGTAGGAGCTGGATGAACACAGCAGGCCAAGCAGCATCAGAGGAGCAGGAAGGCTGATGTTTCGGGCCTAGACCCTTCTCATTTCTGAATGAGAACGAGCCTTCCTGCTCCTCGGCCTGCTGCGTTCATCCAGCTCTACACCTTGTTATCTCAGATTCCCCAGCATCTGCAGTTCCTGCTATCTATTCATTCTCATATTGCCATTTTTGTTCTATTAATCCCAACGAGGTATCCAGGTGAACCTACTGTCAGCATCTGCGGAAAAATCACAGTTTGTGTTTCAAAGGGTCACTGGGGTTGCGATGTTAACTCTTATTTTCTCTGCACAGCTGCTGCCAGACCTGCTGAGTTCTTTCAGCAATTTGTGGTTTTGTTTCAGTTGTTATCTGGGTGCATGGCTTATATTAAAATTGGGGGTTCAAGTTTGTATGTTTTATATATCTTAGAAGAAACCTGTCAATGCTGCTGTATTTTAACTCCAATAAAAGCTGTCTTGCCAACTTCCTTACTGTCTAATTAGTCTTTGACGCACCACAACAGCAGCAACCTTCCTCAGGTGTTGTGTTGTGAAGAAACAGCCCCAAAAAAATGGTTCCGGGTAGCTTCAAACATTTGCGTAAGAGCTGAGCCACCCGGCTTCACGAATGGCCTGGTGGTTTAGCAGTTACCCAGGGATCTGTCACCGCTGTCAATTTACCTGCAGGTCTTGCTAGGTTTACCCTGGGTCCCGCCATTGGAATTCACAAACAAAAAAAGGGGCAAACAAGCTTGTGAGGTAGCAGAAATGTCTTTAATTCACCACCTGCTGGTTTGTACTTCTAATACAGAATAGTGTTCATCACTAACTAGATTTTTCAAGCATCGCTTCTTAAATATTATTTCTATGATACAAATATTACAGTCATCACCAAGTCTATGTAACAAGAAAAGATAGTTTACAGTCATTTGATGAAGATGGGGCTGTCTCTCCCTTTGCAACGCTTTCTCCGAGGCTGGACAACATCATCGTCGTCATCCTCCGAGTCAATGTTGACCTTTGGGCTCTCGCTGTCCGCTTTGGCCGGCGGCAGGGCTGGGAAAGTCCTGTCTGGAAACAGCGCCATCAGCTTTGACTCAAAGATTTGCTCCAACGTCTTACCAGCATGAGCCACCTCAGAATCCGGCTGCAAGAGAACCAAAACACGTGGTATAGTCTATAACCATGGCACACCTTTTCCCCACCTGCACTGGGCCAGTCACAACCTCCACCATTCAACAAGCCCTGTAGTTGCTGTTATGCCATTTCAGTTTATGGAAGGAGGCTAAGTGGGAGTTTGGATGCAGATTGAATTCAACAAGTTCCACTCTGAATAGATTCCCTTCAAAATATTTGAGGGGATGTGATAGAGATCCTCAAAAGCACGAGGCGTTTGTCCAGGGAAGATAGAGAGAATCTGTACCCCAGTGGGTGAAGGGTCAAGCACCAGAAGGTGATGTATTTTCAAATTGCTTTTTTTTTAAACAAGTAGATTTGGAATGTACCAGCAGCATTTGACGGAAGCACAATCTTCTAAATCTCTGAGAATTAGGAGGAAATAGTTGCAGGGTTAGGAGAGGAGCACAGGGGAGTGGGACCAGCTTGATCAACCTGAAATAACAGCCAATTGCTTTCAGAACTCAATGGCCTTGGGAAAAATGGGCACAGCCTAGGTAGGGAGATGCTACGTGGCAGGATATGTTTACAGCAACATCTGGGAACACAGTCATCAGCTTCACCCCATGGTACTATTGGGTACATAATCTAGGCCACACCTCCAGTGGCACACTGTGACAATGCCAGCAGTTGCCAGTCACTGCATAAGACACTAACGGGTCCTTGACCTGTTTGAGAATTGCAGCTGTCTGAAAGGGACAGAGGGGTGTAAATTCCAGCTGCAGCACTTTGATAACTTGTGATGTAAAAGGTACATTGCAAGTGAATACTCTTTTCTTCACACCTGCAAACTACTTAAAATCCGTATTGCAATCTCAAACCAGTCAGTCAATAACTGCTGGACCCAAATGAATAATGTATGAAGGAAACAGGTCATTTTTGATCGAGTATTGTGCAAGGACAGGTTGGTTAGTAATTTTAAAGTATAATTAAAGTACCCTCTGGGGATCAGTAATCAAAATGATATAATTTCATATTGAGTTTGACATTGATATAGTTGAGGCTAAAACTAAGGTCTTATGTTCAAATAAAACCAATTATTTTGCTAAGTACTAGTTGGACAAAGTAGGTCAGGCATTTTGGTTGGAATGTATGGCAGCATTAATAGAGAACATTTGGAACAAAAATACTCCATTCTCACAAACATGTATTGGTGTTGGGGAATAAACATCTTCAAAAGGAAAGTCCTCAAACAGGGGTGTTGCAGATGTTTAAAGCGAGAGACATAAAAGATATTGCTTCAGGAAAATCATTGCAGCAGCATAGCCAGGAATTATATCTCAGTCACATCAGGACTTCTGCAAATTTCTAAGTTCAGAAGGAGTCGGAGGAATTAAAACCTAAACTTCTGATATAAACTAAACCCCCACACCACCTCTGCTACTAACCGCCATGCTTCACAGCCATCCCATCTTTCTAACCTGCCTCCTCCCCAAAGCAACCTGGCCCGACCTTTATTTTGTATCTGCCACCAGAGCAAAAGGCGGCACAAAACAACATTACCAGAAACAAAGTCTAATGAGAATGAGAAACTTTACATGTTTAATGTTAGTAAGGGAAACAGTCCTGGAAAAACTAATGGGACTAAAAACCAGTGAGGTCATGAACCCAGCAGCTTCCACCCTGGGTTTTAAAACAAGTGAAAGCAGATAGAGTGGATACTTTGGTTTAGTTACTTCAGAATTGCCTAAATTCCAGTGTGGTCCCTGGCAGATTAGTTCAGAAAGAGACAGGGAGAGAGAAAACAGGGAACTACAGGGCAGAACAACAGTAACTCTCACTTGTTCAGCATCTTTAAAATAATAATAAAAAAAAAAATCCCTGGTGCTGCCAAAGAGTTTAATCAAATAAACTCTCATGTCACACCACAGAGCTCATCCAATAGTCAATAGCAGGCAAAACCTTTAACATTTATTAAAGCAGGGACGTGACCAACAGTGCATTACAAAATCCGTGCCACATTCCCTCCTGGGGTGGAAGTTGGTTATCCTTACCCTTGAAGGGCTGCCAAAGAAGACAGTGGTAAAAACCACAACAAGTGGGCAGCACTGATAGTTTTATGAAAAGGCAGTTGTATGAGACATCTATTAATGACACAGAGGCCGTTGACTTCCAGGGTACACAAGAAACTAGCAGCTGGGATATACTGGAGGCATTTGAAATGGTTCACGGAAGAGGTCATTACGCAAGGTTAGGAGTAGGGAGGTAAGGGGTGGGCAATGTTCAGGTATGAGCACATATTTACCCTTGCCCCCATTCCAATCACTAATCAAGCCTGGCTCTGCCCCACTCTGCACATGCTGATTAGAAACCTAAATGGCAGATTACTGACCAGAGACTGTAGGCGGTATTATTGATGTTACCTCATTGAATTCCTCACAATTCTTAAAGATCAGCCTGACATCGGCCACAAACTCCTCAGCCATGTGATAGTGATGTATGTGTTGTTTCTGCAGTTTAATTTTCACAGTGCACATGTCCATTGGCTTCTTTATAATCTTGTAGTAGTCAGGAACCTGCAAGAGACAGAGGAGCCTTCTTGAGATCTCAGTGGGATTGATGGCAGTAGGACACACAGACAGTGACAGCAGTAGCCAAGTGGTCCCAGACTGGCAGACCAGAGAGTGACTCATCATCTAAAACATTCCTTCAATCCAGTCCCTAACGTGGGATTCCAGCCTCAACCCAACATGGCCAGGACCTCCTGCCCAGTAATAAATGCAGTTCTGCTTTAAAAATCCTGGCTAAAAATCATTCAGCAGGGCTCTCTCTTTCAACTGATACAGGCAGGGAACACGCACACCACACACCCACCATCCACCGACAAATCCAACCGATCTCCTTCACCAGATTCATAAAAGCAGCTCTTGCTGAATATTGGCAAGTTGGCATGGGCCTCGTCAGAGTCAAATACTCTGCACTCAGTCCTGGCTCCCACCTCATAGAAAGACCATTGAAGTGTGAAACAGGGCAATGGCTCGTGGCTGCACAGCGCACCAGCTCATCCTCAGTGACGTGGAATATTAGGGCAAAAAAAAAAACACAACTTACAACAGAGGCAGGAACTGGCTCTTGGAAAGCAACACTCAGTTCATCACAGTACATGGACAGCAGCAGGTTCTCGCATTTCTGAAACAGAAAAAAAAAAACCATCCATCACTCTTCCCAAAGAAAGATGCTATTTCCATAGCACCATTCAAAGATATCCCAATGTGCTCTATAGCCAATGAAGTATGGTTGCAATTTTAGTCGTTGTTGTAATGTAGTATGGCAACCCAATGGCACACCAGGGAATTGTGACAATGAACATGTAATCAGCTTTAAGGTGCTATTGAACGATAAGTGTTACCTCAAATACCGTGAATTCACCCCCTGTTTCCTTGGGATGTATGATGTCCTACTGAAGGGACAGATGGATCCTCAAGTTAGAGTCTAGGAATCCTGAAATGAGCAACTCACCTCCTGACTCCCCAAAGCCTGTCCTCTATCTACAAGGCACACGTCAAGATCGTGACAGAATACTCCCCACTTGCCTGGATGGGTACAGCTTCAACAACACTCAAAAAGCTGAACACCATCCAGGACAAAGTAGTCAGTAGCAGCAGTGTGTACTGTTTAGAAGATGCACTGCAGAAATTCACCAAGGCTCCTTAGACAGCACCTTCCAAACCCATGACCACCACCATCTAGAAGGACAAAGACATCAGATACCATTTAGAAGGACAAGGGCAGCAGATGCATTAGAACACCACCACCTGCAAGTTCCCCTCAAACTCACTCACCACCCTGACTTGGAAATATGTCACTATTCCTTCAGTTTTGTTTGGTCAAAATCCTGGAATACCCTCCCTAACAGCAGTGTGGGTGTCCCAACAGCACATGGACTGCAGCGGTTTAAGGAGGCAGCTCACCACCACCTTCTCAAGGACACCTAGAGATGGGCAATAAAATGCTGGCCCAGCCAATGACACCCACATCCCATGACAGGATAGAAAAAAAAATACACTAACATTTAATACATCACAGGCCACTCCTAACAGTTCATCAGTTGCTCCACTCACCGGCATAGGACTTGAACACTTTCAGCATTCATACAGAGGGGCCAAAATGCTACTAATGAAGTACTTTAAATATCTATACACCATGCAGAGAGAGGGGTCAATCTATAACTGAACCACTCCCTCCTCCACTCTTCCCCTCCCAGACGTCAGACCCAAAACAGGCAACACCACTCCGTTTGTTGATAACACACACACACTGCTGAAGCCACAGAGAGAGAGAAATAGAGTGACGCTTCTGAAAAGACAGAGTAAAACATTAAAGTGCCGAGCATCTTCTGTCATTTCTCTACCCTTGTTTCTGGTTTCCAGCATCCCTCATATCTTGCATTTTGTTTTCCCTGTTTCTTTGGATACTCAACATGTCACTTTTCTGATCTCTAACCTTACACACCGCGCCGCGCCGCGCCCCCCCCCCCCCCCCACCAGTCTTTCACCAATGCCATCTGCAGTTGAGATGGGTAACAAATACAGGCTGTGCCACCCATGCAACGCAATAAGAGTCTGCATCTCTGACGTGGAATGCATGATGCGTCTGGCTGACGGTTCCAAGCGAGGACACTGACAAACTCAGGGATGTAGCTGTTAGGAGCCAGGGTTATGCCAGCATCTATACAGTGAGTGAATAAGGACCTCTCTGCAGTTGAACTAATCAGCCTGGTTGGAAGTCTCCTCTACTACTCTCACAGCCACCACACGGGAAATTGCAGATGACCGCATGCCTGTAGCATCGAGGCAGCAGAATCTCTGTTTGGATGTTAGGCCCCAATGAAATGTTAGTGAAACAATACTGGTTCCAGCGAGAATGAATTTCAGTAGTTGGTGCTCAAAGATGCAGGGCACGGGCTGCAGATCTTCAGCAAGAGTCACTCAGGAGAGGAATTTCACAACTGTGCAAATAAAATTTAACAACCAATCATCAACTTTTGGTTCAATGTTCCAAAACAGCACAGGGAAGAAGAGAAATATAAATCGACATTCGCGTGGTACATTTCACAACTTTTGGATTCCCAAAACTGCTTGGCAGCCAAATAGATATTTTTGGATAATGTACACTATTGTAGTGTAGAAAATGGAGCCAGTTTGTCCATAAGGAAGAGATCAATCTGATTATTGATCAGGTGACAAAGGAAAGCTCCTCTGTTCTTTAGAAAGTGCAGGAGGATTTTTTTTAACATCCACCCAAGGGGTAAATAGGCTTACTATCTCATCTAAAAAGCAGTACCTTCGATAGTGTAGCACTCCTGCAGCTAAGTCAGCCTAGATTTCCACGTTCAAATCTCTGGAGTGGGACTCGAACCCTGACCCTCGTGACATCAGAGGCCAGAGTGCTAACCACTGAGTTACAACTGATATCACCTGACAAGATTAAACCAACATTATAATGCCTTTTTCTTTGACTTCTCAATTTGGCAACAGGGGAGGAACATAGTCTGCGGTTTTGTTTTCCCAGAAATAGTGCGATCACCGGACATACGTACCCTTTGATCGACGGGAGCCATCTCTGGGACTGCACACACCTTCCTCTTTTCACCCACTTGCCACTGGTCTTCACAGTCATACATCACTTCTGGGTTCACCGGGTCACGACAGAATGTGCAGATCCATTCACCGCTGAACAGAATAAATTAACCAACTCAGTCTGGCGAGACTCTTGTAATATTTACAACACAGTCTGGGCTAGGGAGGCCCTTCGGTCCATCTTACCAAACAAAACTAACAGGTCTCTACAATGGAATGGAATAGCTTCTCAGCTTGTTTAAGCTTTGAGGAACCACTTTGCAACATCTTTCACAACTTCAGTCGCTTCACAATCATTATCAAATCAATGTGAAGCATCACTGGTGTGATGTGGGAAATGCTACAGTCAATTCGAACACAACAGCAAAGTGCTAAACGGCCAGATTGCTTTTAAAAAATAAAAAAAAGTTACGTTGATAAAGTATAAGTATTGGCCAGGGCACTCACTTATTTGCTCCTCTTAGATCAACTTGCAATTCATTGTGCTACATTATTTGTCAGAAATAATTCATTTGTTATGAAGCATTTTTCAAAAGTGTAACTTTGTTTGTAACTGATTTTTGTCGGTTGTGTGCACATAGTCAATTGTCCAGTGAAATAATGTCAATAGAAGACCCAGCCACAGACTAATAATTTTCCATTTGAACATTTCTGGTTCCTGGATTTAAATTCAGTCTAATCTTCCTCCTCCATCTAATGACTGGGTAGGGGGCTGAACAATACAAAAACATTCCTAAATGAGCAATCTTGTTGTGAGAGTAACCTGCAGGATGAAATGTAAAGGTCCAAGCTCCAGCTACAACGACTTTCTATCATCTTGGCAGTTATTATCTTGCAAAGATAACTAAAGGTATTGAATTACAAAATTAACTTTTATTAATTAGAATCTGATAGAAGGCAAGGAAGTATCCAGTAGTGGACAGCCTTGCAAAGTTAAGGTCATTTGCTCCTCTTTTGTCATGTGGTTTGACACCAAACTGGAAGAAGAGAAGGAAGAGTCAAGAACTGTATTCAGCCTTGTGACCTGGAGGCAACTTACACAACATTTTGCTATAAACGGTAATAACAGAATACAAGGTTTTTGACTTAATGTGACATTAATTACAGATTAACCCATCTTTGCGCATTCTTGTCCACATACTTGAGTTTGCTCTTATTCTGGTGTTCTAACTCCAGCCACATTATGCTATTTGAGCCCAGTGATGTGCAGCTCCATGACATTGTTGTAAGGTTGCTCCAAGGTTCTAAAGTCCTTGGGTTCTAAAGTCCTTACACAACGGCTCCTCCCAAACCTGGCTCACAGTGTTCCAAATTACTCATAAAGCAATAGGGCTTTTTTTGAAGAAATCTAGTTTGCATCTGAATTAATGATTCTAGCTGCTACCACCGTACTCCTAGTGAGGCTGGTTAACAATAGGTCTGCGAAAACAGAAAATATAAGACTGTAAAAGCCTACTGAACCTTCTCTGGACGGTCTCCAAAGACAATATTACTTTGGAGCCCAAACAGTATTCCAATGTGTTCAGACAGTACTTTGGAAGAGTGATAGATCAGGACACAGTTGACAGAGGGAACATAGTTAAGAGCTGGGGTAGGCCAGTTAGCCCCAGGGGCTTGCTATGCCATTTAGTAGCATCATGGCTGATCTGAACGCAAGCTGAACTTTAATTTTCTGCCTGCCTCCCATTACCCTGGACTTCATGTTGATCCCGATTCTGTCTAACACAGGCTTGAATATATTCGATAATCAACCTCCACTGCTCCCTAGGGAAAGGAAATGCCTTATGTTTCGGTGATGTTTAAATCTAGTTCTAATCTTTCCCGTGTAGGAAACATACATGTCTCAGTATGATTACATTTTCTTCCAAAGTCATTTGGGTATAGGATCAACCTGCTTCATCTTTTCTCACAAGATAACTCCTTCATCCCAGGAGTCAGCAGAGTGACCTTTCTGTGAACTGCTCCAAGTGCAGTTATATCCTTCCTCAAACAAGCATGCAGTGTTCCAGATACTCTCAAGAAAACCTCGGACATAAGCTGAAGGATCCAGTGCTTCAATTGCTCTAATCCACAGCGGAAAAAGAGCGCAAATCAGACTAGCCACACAATTACTGGGTGCATAAGAGCAGGCTAGGAACACTGCAGCGAGTAACTCTCCTCCCGACTCCCCAAAGCCTGTCTACCATCTACAAGGCCCAAGTCAGGAGTGTGATTGAATACTCCCCACTTGCCCTGGATGAGCATGGAGGAGGAAACGATCATTACCTTGGAAAGTTGAGGAGAGCTGGCACGTGGCAGACGAGATGAAACACTTTGGGGCACTTCTCGCAACACAGCAGGTCGCCCCCATTCTGACAGACAGCGCACCAGTCCTCATTGGGATCATCCTCTTTCCCATGGTCTCCCCCGACCCGCGCAGGCTTGTGAGATGCCCCCGGGGTTTGGGACCCTCCATCCTGGGAGTCCCTAGGATTGGAGGAGGGGGATGCCGTGCTGTCCGGAGGGTCTGCTTTAGCCAAACCATCTCGGTGTCCAGCCGCCTGTCCATCCGACTCCAACTTACCGGGCAGGAGAGGAGTGGCGTTGTCCTGTGGATTGGTCAGCTAGGTGGAGAGAGTAAGCGAGAAAGAACAAGAGGTGTCACCACAAAACAACAGATAAACTGATAGCAATCAGAACTGAAGCCTGCGTGATGTTACACACAGATAGACTAAGGAGTCATCTCCCTGGGTCTCAGCACAATCCTGATCACCAGGCAGGCAGGACAGTTGAGGACAAACCTGCTTTGGAACATCCCAGTAGGGTTAACCACCCTCCATACATTAATGACGGTTTTAGTAAGGGCAGGACAACTTCTACAGTTTTAGCCAAGAACATCCACAAACAAGACGGCGAAGAAGCCTCCTAACGTAGAGATAAAGTAGAACCTACTATCACGTTACCAACTTATGACAGGACAACCAATGAAATTTTAATTCAATGTCCCATTAATGGATTGTTTCAAACCGTACGTAACTCTTTTTTTTCTGTAAAATGGGTTTATTTTATTTAACTAAGAACCACGGCCATGAAGGTGGTTAACATCACTGGTGTAGTCACAGGGGTCAGGCTGAAGCACTGTGGACAAGGGTTCAATTCCCATCACAACAGTTGGAGGAGTTCAAATTCCATCAATGATCAGAACCTGTACGCTTGTCTCTGTATCGGTGACTTTAAAACTAATCACCGATTGTTGTAAACCACGAAGTCTGCCATCCAGCATCTGCAGTACCTTTTATCTCAGTCTGCCATCCTTACATGGTTATGACCTACATGGGACTATAATGGGTTGATCATTAATTACCGTCTGAAACAGCCTCTCAAGGCAATAAATATCAGTGATGCCCAATGGAAAAAACATTTAAAAAACTCTCTCCTGACATTCAATGTTGCACAATAACTTCCAAGTGCCCTCTGATGTAATGCAGTGGTTCACGCAGAAGACCCACCAAAGAGTCTAGCTGTGGATGATAAATACCAGCTGTACCCACATCCCAAGGAGGAGTTCTAAAGGCTGGCCAATTGCAGACAGGGTAATTGGTTTATTGGGTAACGTGAGATTTGCATTCAACAGCGATCCTTGCATCATCCCAGATGTACTGCCTGACGAAAGGTGTGTGTAGAAAGAATGTCAGTTGCTTTTCACAAGAGGGTAACTGGTTTAAGAGCAATTGGAAACATGTTGAGAACTCAGGTCTCCCTTGTTCATAACTTTATCTTCCTCACAAAGAAGCGTCGCTGACAGAGATATTAAGTTTGCAATGGAAACTTTCTACTCTCCTCTTTACGAGCAGTGTTGCTCCACACTGCCAGGCCACTTCCAATCAACAATGCACAAATGCAACTCAAGCGAAGCAAGAGTTGGCAACTATACAATAACACCAAACCCCTCAAAACATATGCACAATTCCCATACTCAATAACTAAATTCTCTTCAGAGTCGCATAGCTCAGATGTTACAGGATTTTGACTAACAGCATATTAGTTACACCTTCCACCACACAGACTGCAGTAGTGCAAGACGACAGCTCGCCACCATTTTCACAAGGGCAATCAGCACCAAAACATGATGGCCTGGCCAGGAATCTCCCTATAATTGGAATGTATTATTTTAAATATAACAAATAGGTCACTTCTCGATGGTCTCTCAATAAATTAGATTTCCCTCCATCTCTCATATTCTGCATATGAGCACTGCATTATGGTACAAGTCTTAATTTTGCAACTTCTCCTCATGAATTGATCAACAGGACTGTCACTTGGTTGCCTCAGTCCCAAAAAAGTAATTCTACCGGTGCCTGCTGTGTGGGGTGTCTGACCTGTGCTATTACCAGTGCCAACCAGAACCCTGTCCAATCTGATGGAAACACCAGACAGTACGGCTACCTAGATTTTCAACTGAGAAACTCAGGCGCAGAGCCAAGGCTCCACAGTGAACACACCACCTAGTAATCTAGAAATGAACAGGAGATGAAGTAAAGCTGTAAGACCAGCGGGTTATAATTGGAAGGAAAGATTGAGCGACTGAAAACATTACAATAACAGATGTTTTCCCGAGCATATTTAGGCCTCAAAATTGTACTGCGTTAGTGAAGAGGAGTGAGGAACTAACTTGTTTTTACTCTGGGTTTCTAAAAATTATTTTTAAAACTCTTATAAAAATGGGTCAAAAATAAAATGTGAACCACTGGTGGTGGGAACAAATCAAACCCAGATTTCAACAAAGCAGCAGCAAGACAACGTACGTACTTTGTGGAATGACAACATTGCAGTCGAAAATCCTGATCGTCCAGACTATCAAGGGACCTCAATGTTAAAATGACCAGTTTGACTGATTCAGCGAGTGGAAAAACCCTGGGTGGAGGCGGTTGACCTATTCGGTCACTTTGACAATGTGGGTAAAGTGGGAGGATGTTGATAATCTCAGCAGCTGAAGTGTAAAGGTTTGAAATGGCTCTGCTGGAAACTATTGTACGGGCACCGTCTTTGAAGGTGGAATACCGTCTTCTTCCAATCTCACAACACTTTCGCTAACCACAGACTCCCTTCCTGCAGCACAGTTATTTAACAAGATCATAAATGTTACAACGCGAAGCTTCGAGCTAGCTTCCTACTTCAGCCATTTACGCAGAAACTCATTCTGCGTCATGGGTTAAAACCTCACACATTTTAGCAACTCAGGCTGCATTGCCTGCTTAATCCCATTGTAAGATAGTGATTAAAACATCAAAAGGTGGACAATTGACATTAATTCCAAATGTGTGTATAGCATTTCTCGTGCAGACAAATGTGCTGAGGGAGCAGGCAGAGGGTTCCCTCATAAAGTGAGTACAAGACTGAACAGGATTTCTGGAACTGAAAAGAAATGGGATCATCCAACACGCCAGATTGACTTGTATACTGTGTTTACCATATACAGCATCTCTGAACCAGGTCAGGGTGTTCCAGAGCACTTTACATTTAATTAAGTAAATTTTTGAAATGCATTTTGAAAGTCACGGATGTAAACTAGAAAACACAGCAGTCAATTTAGTGATGCTCACTGAGGGTTAAGTATTGGCCGGGACACTACAGAGAACTTTCCTCCTTCATATGGGGCCATGGGATCTTTTACCCAAGGGTCGACAGAGTCACGGTTTGACAGCTCACCCAGTAAACGGCTGTTCTGCAGTGTGGTTTAACACAATGGCTTGGAAAGCAAAGGAAAAGTGTCATTAATCACGCCCTCTTGTGTACTATCGACCTTCGTGAAGCTAAGGGAAATCAGTTGGTCAGGATGCAGTGGGTAGCAGGTAGCATGGCAGATGAAACTTCAGTGTGAAAAAGTGGGAGCGAGCTAAGGCAGCGATCAAAAAGGTGCAAGACAATAAACATCCTGAGAACAGAAAAATGGGAGATCAAGAAACTGGAAGATGAAGAACAAGCAGAGTGGAACCAAGAAGGGAGAAAGGGGCTGGTACTCTGTTCAGCTTCAAGGACAAACAACAGGTAAGTTGCATAACACGCTGTCTGGATAGATTCCAGACACTGATGAGAACAAAAACAAATCAAAGGCCCAACACGTGTCCTCTCCCTATCCTGGTAGCCACATGGCGAACGATAAATGGGGTTGTCAACTAATTGTACCAATCAATCTCCAAAATTTAATTTACAAAAGATTAGACCTGAGGCAACGGAAACTTGAAAGGTGGTTCAAGCCCCACCTGCTCCAGAAGTATGTAATAACGTGTCAGAACAGGGCGATCACGAAAATAAACAGAAAGCTTCTAAAAGCAATCAATCCAAAGTCCTGATCTTACAATTAACAACTACTTCAGATTCGGTTATAAAATTGGTCCAACAAGATATTGAAAAACTCAACATTAAAAAGGTTTAGATGGTGCAGACTGGATTTTTCGTTGTAAAAATGTTTTAAAAAAGCTCAAATTAACCTCACAAGGATCTGTATCTTCCTCCCCAGGCTCTTGTTTCACAACAATGATGGGGAAATCACAGAGGTCATCCTCATTCACGGCCTCCTGTTTGATTTTAATCGTTTCCAGGCGGACAACTGGGGTCATCTGCTGAGACTCCGGCCTCGATAACCTACTCGATGAGGTGCAACTGAAACAGAGAGAGAAAGAGAGAGAAACTGTGAATGAGAGAGACGTGCTGAGGAAACAAGGAGAGGAATCTATTTAGAAGGCCGGGTTCATTTATACAGATGGCCAAAACCTCACACTCACCTCCCTCTGCTACCAGTGCTGGAGGTGCTGGGTGTACGTCCTGGGACATTAACGTTGGTGACAGTCACTGACTCTAGGGTCACAAGAGAAAGCAGGTCAGGGTCTGAATGACAGAGAACCCGATACAAACTCAACCCTTGCAGCCAGCGATGCACAATTAAACTGACGTCAGACTTAATCGGCTGTGAGGCCATCACAATCCAACTCGCTCATACCCTCCCTGCAATGCCCGACACGGTGCGGTGTAAACCAGGGCAAAGCCAGGCAAATGGCTTCAATTAAATCCCATGGATTTAAGGTTGTCAAGGTTCAGGAAACAGGTCCCAGAAAGTATTGTGTCTCTCTCTTACCACCAGGAAGATTTTTTTAAAAATTCCTTCATGCGAACGTGGGCATTTTAAACCCACCCCTAATTACCCAGAGGGTAATTTAGAGTCACCCTTGCTGGGGGTCTGGAGTCACATGCAGACCAGACCAGGTAAGGTTGGTAGATTTCCTGCCGTAAAGGGCATGACTGAACCAGACGGGTTTTTACAATAAACAACTGTGACTGACATGAAGCTAGCCAGCTACTCCAGAGCTAACACAGTGTGGAGCTGGAGGAACACGGCAGGCCAGGCAACATCAGAGGAGCAGGAAAGTTGACGTTTTGGGTTGGGACCCTTCTTCGGAGTTTTTCTTCTAAATACCGGATTCAAAGTTCACCAGAACACTCAGCCCTGGGGGTTCTAGATTACGCGTCCAGTGACGTGACCACGATTCAACTAAAGGTTCATGTAATTGCTGGCTTCAGACACCAGGGGTGCTGTCTAGGACACAGGTAGAAGGCCACCCACTGGTGCAGACCTCTCTACACAGAGCCTTGGCACAGTGCCCTCATCACCAAAATCAGAGTTCAACACAAGGGTGAAGGTGAAGGGTGGCATGACTGGCAACAAAAATTTAGTACAGTAACTGACTGCAGTTTTACTATTGGGGTCAATGACCTTCTGAACTTCACCCCCCTCCTTAATCCTCGGAAGAAAACCACAAATACCATTTTATTCAGAAATATGTTCCTATAGATATATAATTACAAATTGCAACATCACCAGTCCCATCCCATATGAAAAGGCCCGATAATTCTTGCCGTCACCACTGCAGTTTTAGCTAAGCCACTTAGCTCCACCCTGTGAATAACTTGTGATGCTCTTTTACCTGAATGGCCAGGAGAAGGGATGGAAGGGCCCGGGGAAGGGTTGGTGCTGGTTGCTGAAGGTTTTGTTGCCACACTATTGCCGTTCCGCTCTCTGTTCAACAAGCTTTCCAGCAACACTGATCCCGCATCATCCAGCTGTATTTCCAAAGAGAAAAAGCGCACTGTTCAAACATTCCATTCGTAAATATTTCAAGTGTTTAGATTATTCAACAGTAAACCGATAGACGATGCCTCTGTGGGCACCCAGCTGTAACAGGCAAGTGAGAAGACAGACCAAATTTGCCCTTCCAGCACTTGATCATTATCTTGTCATTTACCTTGAATGCTGTTGGTGGGATCTTGCTGTACACAGATTAGCTGCCACATTTCCAACATTACAACAGTGACTCCACTTCAAAAGGGGTCCATTGGCTGTAAAACGGTCAAGGCGGAGATCATGAAAGGTGCTATATAAACGCAAGGCACTTTTTCTTCTTTATTCATTCACAGGAGGAGGGCGTCGCTGGCCATTTCTAATTGCCCAGAGAGCACTTAGGAGTCAGAGATAACAAGGTGTAGAGCTGGATGAACACATCAGGCCA
>JAHRHZ010000020.1:54234773-54292454 GCA_024137785.1 Ginglymostoma cirratum | reverse complement strand
CCCAGAGAGCAGTTAAGAGTCAACCACATTGCTGTGGGTCTGGAGTCCCATGTAGTCCAGACCAGGAAAGGATGGCAGTTTCCTTCCCTAAAGGGCATTCGTGAGCCAGATGGGTTTTTGCCAACAATAAATTTATGGCCATCATTAGGCAATTAATTCAAATTCCACCATCTGCCGTGGCTGGATTCGAACCCGGGTCCCCGGAACATTATCAGGGTCTCTGGATGAACAGTCCAGTGATAATACTGTCCATTGCCTCCCCTTTCTTTTTAAGTTTTGTGTTGGTGACTTAGCCTTTCAGGAGCAGAGACAGAACAGGACTGTGCTATCAGGCATCCCTGAAAATAAGTTACATAGAGCCAGGTCTCAGCAGCTTCCAATGAGTGAAACAAATTGCACCTTGATGTGCTCTCAAAATATACGAGCCACTTTCAATGCTTTAGATCCATTCACAATATGGGTCACACCGCTGAGTGCAAAATGATGATGAATGATTCAAGGAAAACAGGATGGCTTTTGTGAATTGGAAACCTCTCCAAGTCAGCAGCAGGTACAGTGCTCTGCTGTTGGGACTGAATATTAGCTCAGGGGAGAGAATGGTTTTTCTGCTACCGTCTTCATTTGTAAAGCAACTCCTCCTTCAACCTACATTCGGCAGCCGAGAACACAGAGTTTACCCTGTAAAATCGCCCACCTCGGGCCTAGTGATGGCACCCACACTACCACGGGGAACCAGCACCAACTCTTTAGGAATCTGAAAATCCCAACAGTAGGAAATCACGGTATTCTCTGACCTCTCTCCCTTCCACCTACAATCTCACTTTGGCTGCAGTCATTTACATCGGCAAGTGGAAGTGTTGCATTACTAGGCCAAGGCGCGTGTGAGCAGTGTGCGCGTGCGTCTAACTACATGGTCATGCAAATCAAGCCTCCGGCAGGAGAGTGTGCGCGTGTGTGTACGCGAGTGCATGTTTGTGTGTGTGGTGTAGCCTTTAAATATTGGGAAGCTTTTGATGTAATAATTAGGGTGAAACATGGCAGAATTTCCTCCTTAAAATCTCTCTCCTTCTCTATTCAGACATTCCATAAACCCTATTTCACCGATCCGGCTTCTATTCACTTGTCTTAACCTCTCCCAATATGTACACAGTGCCAAACTGCATTGGTTTACTGTCCTGTGAAGCACTTTGGCAAGTTTTCTGTCAGAGGTGCTATATAAATGCAAGCTGCTCCTCCTCAGGCACTGACAAATTTTCCAAGGCACCAAACGCACACCCAAGGTAGGACGCTCTCAAGCAGTGGGCTCATTCCACGCCTGCAAGCAGGTCCTGCCTGTATTTCCAGTTGGAACACCTCAAGGAATCCCAGAGGGAGGGCAGGCATTGTACCTTGTACTGCCTCCTGCTACTAACTCTAGCAAGCTCACGTCGTACAGACCAAAGCAGCAGTCAGTGGGGATTGCAGGGGCCACCGCTAATTTTGTGGGGAAAGGAGATACCACTCGAACACCCTACTTTCCTCCCCTTGGTGCCATCTTTGACATCTACCTGAACCAAGAGAGCCTCCAGACAGAGTTTAATGTCTCACCCCTCCATGACTCACTGTCAAGATTAGCATGTGGAGTTCCTGAAGGTCTGAGACAGAGGAGCGGGCTTGCAGTGCCTGTGTATTGCTGATGGATTCAACCCGATAGACTCAAAGCAGGAACCAAGTCCCCTCAATTTGGGGTACTCCTTTGGCATCAACACTGTAACCAACGTTAAAGTTTCCCCTTTAGATTTATTCAGCATCCACCCCCTAACCTCTCTCATCTTCCGAGTCGCACCTTGGCAAAGGGCTTAGCCCATTGTGCGTTTGTTTTTTTTTTACCTGAATTTGAGGTATATCGGGAAGACAGGAGAGATGCTCGGGGTTGGTAACTGCTGTCATTGGAATCGGGTGTGTGGAAGCCCCACTCGGAGTCACGAGGAGCATTGAAGGGTAAGAGGGGGTTGCCGAGCTGCCTACTAAGAAGGGCCTCGCGTTTCCAGGATTGTGGTGCTGAGAAAGACAGGGGTGGAGGGTTGTGGGGGGCAGAAAAGGCAAAACAGTAAAATGTACAGGTGACAGCCTCAAAAGTTACCCATTCACAGACTGACCGTACTCTGCTGCGCTCCCTGTGCGGCAGTCTCCCTTCAGGTCGTGCCTCGAATTCACGACCTTGACACACTCTGGTGAAGCACCGAAGGCATGCTGTGTGGGCAGACATGCCATCCTTCAGACCAGCTGTCACACCGTTGTGCCATCTATTGGGGCGAGGACAACATTAACAATCCAGTAAAGCTAGGCCAGGAGCTCACCAGATCAACATTCCTTTCATCCAGGACATCAACCATCACCCATCCATCAACTGGCTGCTGCATTGGTCTGCTTAACATTTACACATCCTAAATAATTCAACATGTGATGAGAATTTTCAGACATGTATTCACATAAGCACAAATTCTCTTCTGTTGACAGGAAGGCTGGAATTAAGTTCCATAGTTTGGGCAAAACAAATTACATTTCATGAGGTGAAATCTCCCTTTTAAGCAATGGAATACTCTCCCTCGCCCCTTCGATTACTGGGTCTATCTCCAATGACTGCACTGTTGATTGCTGTTAATCCCTAACCCTTGTGAATATACTTGCTGAAGAGGACCACAGTTCCCTTGTTTTGTTTGGCCACAGACTTTGCTTCCTGCAGTTAAACCTCTGGGTGATTTTCAGGGACAGGGTGAACAGGAGCACTCAAAACACTGCAAATGTTTAAAATGAAGCTCAAGGTTTAGGAAGTCTTGCCAAAAACTGGGTTTTCGAAGAATGCTAAACTCAAATAAGCAGTGACTGCCTCTCCAGAGATCTTCCTGCGTCAGATCAGGTGAATGTGAACTCGTACGGTCACTTTAACAAGAAGCACTGCGTGGTGACATTATAGAAGTGCCTTTTTTTTGTTGCCTTAGGTGTCTGAATAAGGAACTGCTTCCACAACAGAGGAGATCAGATGGGAGTTTCACCCTTCTGACACAGCTAGTCATTCAAAAAAAAAAAAGGGACAGATAAAAGTCTTTCACAATGTTGCTTCTCCAGATATCCACAAACTCTGCTTTATCTATTAAAAGTGCCTGTCCATCTCTCATTTACCTCATACCCCTATCGGTACACAACACTTTCGCCAACGTGTTCATACAAATAAGGGTTAGTCCCATCAGCTCCTTGAGCTTGCTTCGCAGACTACAGAAAACAGGACTGGGGTCGGGGGTGGTGCATGGCGTGGCGTTCAATGCAATTCAACATTAGAAGGAATCCATAACACAATTTAGTTCCAAGCCATTCGACCCAAGTTTCCAAAACAAACAACAAACAATTTACATTTGTACAGTACTCTTAAGATAAAAAGAATAGAAGAATAGAAGACTGTAACCAGACAAAATTGAGAGCATGGCGCAGCAGTTATTAATTTGAACAGTAAACATTTGGAAGTTGTGTCAGGTTTCACTAAGACTGCAAAGACATAGGAGCAATGGTAGACTATTCAGCCCATTGAGTCTGTGCCACCAGATTACCAAGATGGCACCGAAGCATGGCAACTCAGAGCTCTCTACAGCAGATCCTATTCTTACACATCTTACAAATGTTCTGCTCTTTTTGGTTCTATTATCCTAACACACTTTGTGGGGTATGGCTGCTTGCACTGCATGCAAAACAAAACTTTTCACTGTACCTAGGTACATGTGACAATAATAAATCATGATGTGGAGGTGCCGGTGTTGGACTGCGGTGGACGAGGTCAGAAGTCACACAACCCCAGGTTTATAGTCCAACAGGTTTACTTGAAAACACAAGCTTTCGGAGCCTCAGTGCTTCTTCAGGTAAATCGAATCAAAACCAAAAAACAAAATGAATAAGATCATGGCTCAACATCTAACTACACTCTCAGCCATCCAGGCAAATGTGTATCATGCAGAAATATCCAATACAGGACGAATACAGGCAGCACTCTCTCCAACTTCCCCTTTATTGTAACCTCGCGGCTCCTCAGGGTCTTCTGCTGGCTGACTTTTCTTACCTGCCTCATTAGTGGGCTGGTTACCACGTACTGCTGGGGCCCCGTCATCCTGACCGTGTTGGGAGGCATGCGCATCTGCTGGGCCGGGGGAGGCGGCACGCTGGCGTTGCTCCTCTGCAGGCTCTGCAGGCTGATCAGGCGAGGTGGCTGCAGCGACTGAGCAAATAAAGGCGGAAACCGGTGAGCGCAGGCCGTGCCCCTCCTGCCAGGAAAAGTACATTCCCGACCGCTTCGAAAGAACCGCACACAAAAACCGCTCACCCCTTCGTACAAACCTCCACCTCAAGGAAAGGTGACACACGTCACGTTTTAAAATGCTCTGCTGGTTCTCTGAGCATTGCAAGCACAGCACCTGAAATCCAGCAACCCTGGCTTTAGGTCTTCCAGGATTTTGGGCCAGGTCAAAGGTCACATGCGGCATGAGTTTGTGCCCTGCTCCAAGTGGTACAGCCAATAAACTAGTGAGAGGAGCCACACTGTGCCAACGTAGCACCTAGTCAGATTGCTCAGAGAAGGTACTTTGTAAATCTTTCCACTCGATCAAAGTTGATCAAAAGTGTTTGAGGTTTACAAGACAGTGCTCCTGTCCTTCACTAAATAGGTGCTGTGAAAGTGATCAAAGAACAATACTTTCAGAGGAGCACCTCCACCAAATACTACTTGGCAGCCCAGAAAATTTCCTATATCAAATCCCTGACCAAATCCAGACCAAGGTGAATACATTCGTACATGGTAATGGTGTTTGTTTGGAGAGCCAGTGCAGATACGATGGACTGAATGACCCCCAACTGCACTATCATAATCCTGTGACTTGCCTGGGAGTTTCTGCCCGCAGCTACAGGCCATGGGCAGGCACAATTTCTTTGCCGTTGTCAAGGCGTGGGATTTTAACTGTTTGCTCACTGGCAGTCTGTACAACAATGCAAAGACTGGGCTGGAGATCACACATTCTGACCGTGAAAGTCACTCATTCATGCTGGAACAGCACTGGGTATCACAGACAGCACCACCACCCAAGCCTTCAGGCTGCCTTTGAACCCATCTCTGCGAGGTAAACTCTGGGATCTATCGCGACTTAGCCAGTCCCTCGGGATAAACACTCACCTGGCTGTTGGGAGATAGAGGCGGCTGCTGTTGGCCTAAGTGTGGGCCTGGGGGCCTAGGCTGCTGGGCGACTGGCAGGATAGGCCTCATCTGGTGCATACGCTGTTGAATCCTCTGAGCCATGACCTGCTGCTGCATGTGCTGGAGTCGTAGCTGGGCCAGGTTAATCTGGCCGTGCACCTTTGCTGTGTTACTGTCCTGGGACTGCATGGTCAGGCCTGTGGACATGTTGGGGCCACTACTAGAGGCGGGTGGATTCTTGTCCAAGACCAAAGAACCTGTTGGGAGCAAAGGAGGAGGGGAGAGAAAAAAAAAAAACAGTAGTCATGAGTCTTCTACGTTAGCTTGAAGCACTCGCAACAGCTTCCAACTCCTCATTATTTAAAGTTGGAACAAAAAGACACCAACAAACACAAACATCTCCTTTTGCAAGCGCCATTTTAGAGTCATAAAGGAGAAGGGAAACATTAAAAATAATACCCAGTTAAATTACAAACAAGAGTAGGTCACGTAGCCCTATGATCCTACAATACCACACAATAAGATAATGGCTGATCTCATTTCTGATTTGAATTAAACAAATGATTTCCATTAATATTACTCCTGTCAGATTTGGATTTTTTTTCCTTTATTCATTCACAGGATGAAGGCGTTGCTGGCCAGGCAAGCATTTACTGCCCATCCCTAATTGCCCAGAGGACAGTTAAGAGCTAACCACATTGCTGTGGGTCTGGAGTCACATTGTAGGCCAGACCAGGTAAGGATGGCAGTTTCCTTCCCTAAAGGACATTAGTGAACCAGGTGGGTTTTTCCAACAATCAACAATGGATTCATTATTAAACTCTTCGTTCCAGATTTTTATAAAAAAATCTAATTCAAATTCCACCATCTACTGTGGCAGCATTTGAACCCAGATCCCCAGAACATTACCTGCGTCTCTGGGCTAACAGTCCAGAAATACCACCACTAGGCCATTGCTACCCCCTTCTGATCCTGAAGCATTTCCCTACCAGGACTAGTTCATGCAGTACAATTTCAGTTACAAAACACAATCAGTTGACAGGCACTGAGTTAAATCACTGGCTAATCACGGGCGGCACAGTGGCACAGTGGTTAGCACTGCTGCCTCACAGCACCAGAGACCCGGGTTCAAATCCAGCCTCGGGTGACTGTGTGTGTGGAGTTTGCACATTCTCCCCGTGTCTGCGTGGGTTTCCTCCGGGTGCTCCGGTTTCCTCCCACAGTCCAAAGATGTGCAGGCTAGGTGGATTGGCCATGTTAAATTGCCCGTAGTGTTCAGGTGGGTTGTAGGGGATATGTCTGGGTGGGATGCTCTGAGGTTCAGTGTGGACTTGTTGGGCTGAAGGGCCTGTTTCCACACTGCAGGGATTCTAATGCTAATTCTAATCTTCCCGTAGTGATGGCACACAAGAAAATTAGACAAATAGGTCATTCCACTCCGTGAGTCTGCTTCACTCTGTTATTCTGCTTCACTCTCCTCATCCATCCTTTGCTCCATTATACCCTTACCTAGCAAAAAGTCTCCCTCATTCTGATTACTCCAGCAAACCTATTGTGTGCTCAAACATTAACCAGGTCACTGGGGAAAAAGCTCGTCTTCATTCAGTGCCAAAGAATTTATAAATTTATAAAGAATGTTTAAAGCCCCCTCAGAAAGACAGCGTACCTGCAGAGCTAAATTGTGGTTTCTTGAGGTGGCACTGAAACCAGCCAAATCCTCCCCTCTGGATCCATTTGTTAGCTTTCTTCTCTGGCCAGAAAGCAGTGGATAAATGTGTCTACAATTTAGCTCCTCAAGCACACACCCAACACACAGACAGACAGACAGACACAGTACAAACCTCACCACACAACATGCACAAGAGCTAACACTGACTCAGCAAAGAACACCCGCCAGCAGGTTTCAGCTTTGAAGTCCTGCTGGGTGAGATTAGAGAAGCCGTCACTCAGCATGACCATCCTCTGGAGTCAGAGAGCACAGAAACTGACCGTTTGGTCCAACTCATCTGCGCCAACCAAGATTCCCAAGCTGAACTAGTCCCACTTGCCTGCACTAGGCTTGGAGGGATATGGGCCTTTCTTATTCACGTACCTATCCAAATGTCTTTTAAATGTTGTAACTCCTGCACCTACCACTTCTTCTGGCAGGTCATTCCACATACAAACCGCCCCCTGTGTGAAAAATCTCACCCCTCAAGTCCCTTTTAAAATTTTTCTCCTCTCACTTAAAAACACGCCCCCTAGTTTTGAACTCTCCTACTCTAGGGAAACGACCTTTGCCATTCATCTGTGCCCCTCATGATTTTATAAACCTTTATTGGGTCATCCCCCCCCACACCACTCGCCCAGTGGTACAAAAGTTGCGGGAGATCATTCCCCGGTAGCACCATCCTGTAAAAATAGGGTCATTTATACACAAGCAACAGGAAGTGAAAAGCGGACACGCCCAAAAGGAGGACTAAATTTGTTTCAATAAATTAAACTTAAACCAAAAGAAATTCACAATGCTGCAAACCTGGGAGGTGGGAGCAGGACAGAATGGTTGCCCAGTTTCTGCTGCCTTGGCATTGATAAACACTATACCAGCTGCTCACCGATACACTAATGGAGAATGCCAGGGGATTGGAATGGGGGGATAATCACAGAAGACACTGGGACACTGCACCCCATGGAGGGGGAAAATGTATAAAAGACATTGGTTAGGACACTTTTGGAATACTGCGTTCAATTCTGGTCTCCCTGCAGTAGGAAAGATGTTGTGAAACTTAAAAAAGGTTCACAAAAAATTTACAAAGATGTTGCCAGGGTTGGAGGGTATGAGCTATAGGTAGAGACTGAATAGGCTGGGGCTATTTTCCCTGGAGCGTCGGGGGCTGAGGGGTGACCTTATAAAGGTTTATAAAATTATGAGGGGCATGGATAGGGTGAATAGTCAAGGTCTTTTCCCCAGGGTAGTGGAATCCTAAACTAGAGGGCATAGGTTTAAGGTGAGAGGGGAAAGATTTAAAAGGGACTTGAGGGCCAACATTTTCACACAGAGGGTGGTGCGTGTATGGAATGAGCTGCCAGAGGAGGTGGTGGAGGCTGGTACAATTACAACATTTTCAAGGCATCTGGATGGGTATATGAACAGGAAGGGTTTAGAGGGATATGGGCCAAATGGGACCATATTAATTTAGGATAGCTGGTCAGCATGGACGAGGTGGGCCGAAAGGTCTGTTTCTGTGCCGTTCATTTCCACGGCCAAATGGTGCCAAGCAAAGGTCAAAGGTCAGTCGTTACTACACTCATATGCCAGAGGGCTGGACTAATGCTCCAGAGAATGAGAGTTCGAAACATACAACACAGGTGCTCGAGAATTCCCACTAAATACTTAAAACGTTTACTCGCAAGATACTGAAAATGAAGTTCCCTGACTGGGCCCTGTCTGACAGGACGGTTGCCTCCATTTTGCTTTTCTTACCCAAATTGAGGACATTCTTGGCCCAGAAAGTTGGGTCGCAGTGAAACCGAACGGAGCTGGTCGCGACTGGAGACGCGTCACATCGGGCTCGGAGGATGTACCTCAGCTGAAAGGTGATCTGTAATCAAAGGAGGCAAGGTTTGAGTATTACAGGCCAGTGTGGGGTGGAGGGGCGTAAGTCATCGCCGAATACACACATGTACTGTCCCCAAACCACACCCTCTCTCCATTTCTCACAAACCAGAGAGCACAGCCCAGGACACACGTACTGTCAGAGTCAGTAGCCACGTAGCAGAGAATGTAGCTGTAATTTGGAATCACTAGCCTGGTGATGTCACTGCTATGCCACATCAGTTTTATTTTACCCCCACTTATATCCCTACCAGAGGTTTAATGTGGCTTTGGCTACGGAGAATACATCTATAGTGTTCCTGTCTCCAGTCGTTACTCAGAGACCTCCTCTGGGAGCAGGGGCAGATCCTGAGGCCTTCGGCTCAATGTTCTTCGTTTCAGACACTTGGATCACCTTACCAGTCTTTTACTGTAGAGCAAGGCGATGCTGCTCCTGTTGGAGATAGCCCACTTGGCAAAGTTCATGACATGCTCCACTTGTTTGGATACCCCAGAGATCTCCAGTTGTTGCTGGAGGAGCTTTGCTTGACGGTCTTTGGTTACACTCTGCAGGGAGAAGAAATGGCCCATTAACCAGAATTCAAAGCAGCCTGTCCCCATGGGGGATTCCTAAGGTTACTCTGGAGACAATATCCACCCACTTAATTTAAACAGTCTGGCTTCAACGTGAGAAATATTTGCTTTTGCTAACCTCAGGGCGTTCCAAAACACTTTGCAAGCGATTAAGTACTTTTAAACTATTATAGAGACAAGCCAGAGCAGCTTGCTCCCATAAACACAGCAATGAGATAGTAACCAGAAATTTGGTTTCAGATTTTAGCAGAGGGATAAATATTGGCCTCGACACGAGGCTAAACTCCAGTGTCCTTCTCTGCAGGGTGTAAAGGTTCCTTTTTACAGCCACCCACGAGAATGGAGAAGGGCCCAATTTAACCTCTGTCAAAGGCTGGCACTTGCGACTTCGGGAACACCCGTTAAGTTACATGCTCAGGTCTTGGGAATGGAAGGCATGTAGGAGACAGGACTGGGAAATTCGCAGACCACACAAAAATTGACCAGACAGATGATAACAGAGGAAGATATCAATGGCTTGCCTGAATGGTCAGAAAGGTGGCAACTGGAATTCAACTTGGGGGAAGCGTGGCATTAAGCATGGTGTGTGCGTGTGCGTGGGCAAACAAGGGAATACACAATAACAGGAAGGGTACTGAGAGAGGTAGAGAAAATGCTACACCTTAGAGTAAATGTCCACAAGTCCCACTCATGCAGGACAAGTAGATGAAGGAAGTAACGAAGGCATGTGGAACGTTTTACTTCACCAGGCAAAGTATCAAATACAGGAGGTGGATTGCTTGAATTATACAAGACATGGATAGGCCATAGTTGGAATTGTGCACAGCTCCAGTCACATTACAGGAAGGACACATTAGAGGAAGCACGAGAGGAGATTTACAAGAATTTTACCCGGGCTTAAAAACGATAGATGTGAGGAAAGGTTGGATAGACAAGGATACTTTTTCCTAGATCAGGAGAGACTATGGGGAGGGTTGGGAGGAATTGAGGTGCTCAAAATATTGAGGGCGTTGGATACAGTGGACACAAAAGCTTTCATTCAGCAGACAGACTCAATTATGGGGGCACAGATTAAAGGTAGAAGGATTAGAAGGCACACAAGGAAAAGCTTGTTCACCCAGAGGGTGGGGAAGGTGTAGAATTTGCTGCCCAGTTCGATGCAGAGGTTGAAACAAGTCTGGATCTGCTCCTGAAGCGCTGCATCCTGCAAAGCTACGGACCTGGGGCTGGTAACTGGGCTTAGAAATGAGGGCTAGTTTTGTTTAGCTGGTGCAGGGATATTGGGCTGAATGGTCTCTTTCTGCCCTGGAACTTAGCTATGGTTCTAACAAACTCAAAACTCCAGAGGCAGAGAGGTTTAGGGATGGAATTCTGGGGTTTGAGGTCAGGATGATTGAAATAATGACTGATGTTGGAGCCAGAGAAACTCGCGGGGACACGTAAGAGGCCAGAATCGAAAGAGTAGAGGGCTCTCGGAGGACACAGAGCCAGGATACCTCCAGCTGCTGCAACAAGGCTTTCCCTTTCTTGTTGATCTCGATCATGAGCGTGAAAACGGCCACTTTTATGTCCTGCTCGACCTTCTTACAATTTTCATTGACTTCATTAATCCTGCAACACAAACATGCTCATTGATGGGCTTATATTAACAACTTTTGGGATGGTCCCTGAAAATAAATTTACGAGATTTAACTACCCTCACATGTACGATGAGCGCTTGTCTTCATCCGGCCCCTTTAACATAGTAAAAACATCCCAAGGTACTGCACAGGATTAATAAGAGTTAAAAAGTAAAACAAGGGTCCTACATTTGGTAGGATCCTGCTCCCAACTGCCGATGGTGACAAAGCGGGCAACAGCTGAGGATATTGATATAATTTGTTCTTTCCTGGGATATGGCCATCACTGGCAAGGCCAGCATTTATTGCCCATGACCTGACCTCAGAGGTCACTTAAGAATAAGCCACCTTGCAGAGGGTCTGGAGTCACATGGATGCCAGATTGGGTAAGGAAGGCAGAGTTCCTTCCTGAAAGGATGGGCTTTATTATTTAAAACTTTATTTAAAGCTTTATTTATTTAAAACAAAAAATTGTCACAATCGCATTCCAGAGCTGTTGGTATATTCCAGTTATTTTGTTACATAAATGCAAATACCCCTAGCTTTGATGTAGGATTCGAACTAGTGCTGTCGGAGCATTAGCCTGGTCCTCTGACGTTACCATCGTCTCCTGATTATACCTCATCCTGAATGCCCCGCACTCCAAAATAATGCCCCTTCAAAGCAGATGGGCAGCCAGATGCAGTAGAGACCCATTGAGTGAGGTGTGAGCCAGAGAGCTTTGCTGAGCGAGGGGTACCTGTTCTGGATCTGAGTGGCTGCATACTGGATGTAGTTTCTTTTCTCCTGAAGTTTGGCAGTCAGCGTATCAATGATGACTTTCTGGTTCTTAAAGGCCTCTTCTAGAAACTGGTATCTGGAAATACAAACAAGGCGATTCAAAACTTGGATGGTAGCTATACTGGACTTCCTGAATAACACCAACAGTCCTTGTTCAGTTCCAGCAGACTGTACAGAAATCACATTATATGGAACCGCGAGGGCTTCGAGAGGGAATAATCTGAAAAAGGTAGAACATTCAGGGTTACAGGAAGGAGGCAGGGAAATGGCACCAGGTGAGTTTCCAACTCAAAAAGCAAGTACAGACACAACAAGCCTTCCATTGGGTGCTGGAGCAATTCAGAGGTTGTGTGTACCTTCCAGCACAGGTAGAGCATTTGGCCCAATAAAAGTTCTACACCCAGGACTTCAGCTGCACACCAGCCTCTTTCCAACAGACTGCATCAATTTTAATTACCACTGATTGGGATTGATGGAAAGTGGAGACTGCGAATTGTGGATGGGACTGCAGAGGGAGCCACGAAAGAGGTCAACATGGGTGCTGGTCTTCAATGCACTGGTGACGTGGTACTGGAGAATGCACCGAGAAGCACACCATAGCAATCCTTCCAGTGCCAGCCAAAGCAGCTGAAACATGTCAGGAGGCCAGGTCAACCCAGTCAACTGGGGCCTGGCCAGGAACGCAATAAAAAGGTCCAGGCAGTGGGCTGTGGGGGTGGGAAGTCAGAGATAACACAGTGTGGAGCTGGAGGAACACGACAGGCCAGGCACCATCAGAGGAGCAGGAAAATGGACGTTTTGGGTCCCGAACAGAAATGTCAACTTTCCTGCTCCTCTGATGGTGCCTGGCCTGCTGTGTTCCTCCAGCTCCACACTGTGTTATCTCTGACTCCAGCATCTGCAGTTCTTACTATCTCTGTGGGGGGAATCATATATGCCAACTGTCTACCACTCTTCCACGGTTATGTTCATGCCCGGATGTCCTTAGAGAGGGAGCATGAGGTGTCCAACAATGCTCTCTATGTTTTGAGAGAGAGAGAGAGAGGTAGGCACCACAGACGATGCAGTGTTTTATTTCCCCCTCCAACTCCTCCTTGAATTAGCCCCGTCCTACTCTCCCTAACCCCACTAGCCTTCATTTTCGATGGTTCACATTGCACACAATGGGCTTTGCTTGTAAACATTTGATTGGCTACATGGGTGATTTCTGGTGGTGGCTGGTAGTTTAAAATAAAAGTCGAGTGGCCAAGCAGCCCAGTGTGGTTCAACTTTGCTTCACAATGAGAGAGATGCTGGGGACCATATCCAAGAGGCTTCCCAGACCTCTCCCTGATAATATTAAAATTGGATCATTGCTGCAGTCAGAACTGCATTGAAGAAACACCTTGATTTCCTTGTAAACTTGTATCCCAAAGCCCCAAACCCCAACCATCCCAAGCTGTAAAGCTCCCTCTCCATGAAAATATCCTGCCGTTGTCCAGCCCTTAACCAGCGCTTCCGACAGAGATTCCAGAGCAATACACCCGGACGGTTACCCAAAAGGTCTGGTTCAGATCATCAACTGAGATCCCGTGTCTGATTCCACATTGTAAACATGTCAAAGTAGCCTCAGTGCAGGACTGAAACACAGAAACCCCTTATAGGATGAAAAGGGAAACTAAAAGGCATCAATGGTGCTTTCCTTTTTTGGCCCAGCTCAAGAATAGGCAATTTCCCAAACAGCATCCCGCCTCCAACTTTCAGTGTAGGACAGTGGAGGGACAGAGTCTTTCCCTGTTTGGTGACATACACGCATTTCCTTTCCGAGCTCACCACAGAGGTGGATCATCACCCAAGAATTAACATAGCACTGTGGAATGAGAGTGCGGATCATGACAGGAAACGCCAACCACTGAGGGTAAATCGTTCTGTTAGCCTTCATGGACACAGAGGATACAGCACAAAAGAGGCAAGAAGGGGCACACTGTCAAAAAGAAGTCTGCAAAGATGTTCATTTCACTTCTAAAAGAAAAGTCAAATAATTAAAGATCCAAATGAGAATCTAGAGCTTAATGCTATAACCTGTTGTCTGGAAATAGAAAGTACTGTCCCCCAGTGTTACACAGGGACAGACCTGTCCCCACCAGTACTGTCCCCCAGTGTTACACAGGGACAGATCCATGCCCCCACCAGTACTGTACCCCAGTGTCATACAGGGACAGATCCATGCCCCGACCAGTACTGTACCCCAGTGTCATACAGGGACAGATCCATGGCCCGACCAGTACTGTACCCCAGTGTCATACAGGGACAGATCCATGGCCCGACCAGTACTGTACCCCAGTGTCATACAGGGACAGATCCATGCCCCCACCAGTACTGTACCCCAGTGTTATACAGGGACAGATCCATGCCTGTGCTGAGTTAGGGGGCAGTGGCTGGCTTTGCCCCTGCTTAGTTACCTGTGTTCCTTGTGCTCCAGCAGTTGGCAGTCTCGACATGTTAACCGATCGCAGGTCTCACAGAAAAGCTTGAGCTGCTCCTGCCTGTGGATGGGACAGAAGAGCATTCGCTGGTTGGATACACTGACCGCCTCTGGGGAAACACAGTAAAAAGGGTGCAACATGGTTAACACTTTCCACTGACAACCCTGAGAATGTTAGCTGGACCAGAATTAAACCTCTGTGGTACACCCTTGCCTTTAACATGTAACGGGGTGTCTCATTGCTCTGGGAAGGGGAAAGACTGTGGTGCCTCACTTCTTTTCAGCTTTTTGGCTGAAACCACCATTTTTGACTGGGGTCATTTGTGCCCAATACTGAGTTTTTTCACATAAGCAGCTGCAAACCCAATCTAATTTCAATGGGATCCTAATATGACAAACTCCAAGTCAACTAACCAATTTTTGTTTTTATTCATTTGTGGGAAGTGGGCGTCGTTGGCTAGGCCAGCAGTTCTTGCCCTTGAGAAGGTGGTGCTGAGTTGCCTTATTGAATCACTGCAGTCCTCCTGCTGTGGGTTGACCCACAATGCCATTAGGGAGGGAATTCCAGGATTTTGACCCAGTGACAGTGAAGGAACAGCAATATATTTCCAAGTCAGGATGGTGAGTGACTCAGGACAGGAAGTTGCAGGGGGTGTTCCCATATAGCTGCTGCCCTTGTCCTTCTAGATGGAAGTGGTCATGGGTTTAGAAGGTGCTGTCTGAGGATCTTTGGTGAATTTCTGCATGCATCTTGTAGACAGTACACACTGCTACTACTGAGTGTGCCCCTGTTTGTGTCTTAGTGACCTTTGCTGCTTCAAGAGATAACCAGCTGAGACTGCTGGAAACACTCCCTCAATGGACATTTTTGGAAAGCAGCCACTGAAAACAACTCAAACCCTCTCTTGTGTCCAATCCCAGTACTGGTGATAAATAGGTGCCCCGGGAGTCCCGAGCTAGCTGTAGGAACCATTATCATTTGTTTCAGACGTATCATGTGCTTAACCCTTGAAACATAAAGCTACTGAATCAGTGCCTACCATCCCCTACTTGCGGTCAGATTTCCTTTTGCTCCAGGCTGTACTCAGGTAACAAAGACCAACTCTACGTGACTAACCTGACCCTTCAGCATGAGGGTCAGACCCAATATATGGCCACACGATGCACCAACATGGCACACTGGGCTAATTTACCAACGTGAATGCTCCACCAGACTGGATATTGTCCTCTCCCAATTCAAAGGCCAAACTGAGGCCCAATTCAAGAGGCCAGGAACTGGTGCTGTGGCAGATCTACAGCAGGGGGGCTGGAGGTAAGCGGCACTCTGGCGAATTGTTTTAATGTTTACCTGGTGACACATCCTTCTTCTGCCTCACAGTGTGGTCTTTTGTAAACTTGACTCTCTGATGGGCCTCGATGCAGGTTTTACACAGCCACTCGAGACACTCCACACAGAAGCCACTGGCCTCGGCATTATCCTCACAGCTCGTACACACCTGAGCGGAGGAAAGCAGCAGCAGTTATTGCTTTGGGGAGTGGCAGCAGGTAAACCACTCCTCTGAGTGAAGGGAACTGAAGATCATCTTTCTGTAGGAGCAGACTTTGAAGGCCAACTGCAAAAGTTCCCACATTATATCGCTCCTCAGACATAGACCGGGATGTTTTGTCCGTTCAGAATTTCAAATCAGCCCTCTATCTCAACTCTATCTGTTCCACACAGATTTACATATTAATAAAAATCTCAATTGTAAAACCAACCCACACATTCAGAGTCTTTTGGGGGAAGGAGGAAACTGGATTTTTGCCAGGGTGATGACTATAGAGACTGGACAGTACATGGGATATCATACTAAAAGTACACTAGATACAAAATACGCATATGCAAGTACAATAAGAATCAGCCTCTATTAAGTCTTTCTTAATCTTCGGACTCATATAATTAATGGTAGGGCCCTGGCTAGTGTTGTAGAACAGAGGGATTTAGTGGTTCATGTACATAAGTCTTTGAAATTTGCATCACGTATGGACAGGGTGGTTAAGGCAGCACTTAGCACACTTGCCTTCATTGCTCAGTCCTTTTGAGTATAGGAGTTGGGGAGTCACATTGAGGTTGCACCAGACATTGGTGAGGCCTCATCTGGAATACTGTGTCCAATTCTGGTCACCCTGTTACAGGAAGGATACTAAGCTGGAGAGGGCTCAGAAGAGACTTACCAGGATGTTGCCGGGTATGGAATGTTTGAGTTAAAAAGAAAGGCTGGATAGGCTGGGACTTTTTCCACTGGAGCACAGGAGGTTGAGAGGTGACCTTATAGAGGTTTACAAAATCATGAGTGGAATAGATAGAGCTAATGGTAGGTGCTTTTTACCTAGGGTGGGGGATTTCAAGATGAGGGAGCATATTTTTAAGATGAGAGGAGAGAGATTTTAAAAAGGCACGAGGGGCTTAAAGTTCTTGCAAAGGTTTGTAGCTTGGATTGAGGGTGATTTGCTCACCGAGCTGGCTGGTTATAGTTCAGACGTTTCGTCACCATGCTAGGTAACATCATCAGTGCTGCCTCCGATGAAGTGATGTTATTCTAAGACACTTAGCATTTATACGACCCAGTCTGTTGAGGTGTTTTGTGTCATTTCCTGTTCTTTTTTGCAAGAGTTTGTATATGAGGTCTAATTCCATATGTTTATTGATTGAAATATGGGTGGAAAATCAGGTCTCTAGGAATTCCCGTGCGTGTCTGTGGTAGGCTTGGGCTGGAATGGTCACGTCGTCCCAGTTATATTGATGGCCTTCGTTGTCCAGATTGCACTGAAATGAGACAAAGTTTGTCGTGTCGTTTTGCTGGGAGCTGGTGCTCACCTTTAACGGTCAAGCATACAAACAGATTAATGGCACACCTATGGGGTCACCCATCTCGGCACTTACTGCAGAGGCAGTCATGCAAAGACCAGAATGCACAACACCCCCCCCACCTCCCCATTAAGCCAAAACTGTGGATAGGATACATGGACGACACATTTGTCATCATTAAACGCACTAATTTAGAAGAGACACACCACCTAGTCAACAACATTTTCACCAGGATCAAATTCATAAGTGGAAAAGGAAAACAACAATCAATTTCTGCTCCTAGACATCAGGGTAGGGCGAACGACAAATGGGGAATTCCAGACCACAGGATACAGGAAGGCAACCCACACTGACCAAATCCTCAACGTCCACAGCTATCACCCCAACGTCCGCAAACAAAGCTGTGTTAGGACACTATTCAAATAGGACACTATTCAAACAGGCCACAACCCAACGGAACTTCACAAGGAGGAGGAAAAGCACCCATACAAGGTCTTCACAATCAATGGATACCCCACTAACTTCATCCGCAGATGTCTACCAGATAGACAACACCAAGAGGACACAATACGACGTAATACACTGGCCACACTACCGTGTATCAAGAATATATCGGACCTGACTACGAGACTCCCACAAGCAGTAGGTATCAGGATGGCACACAAACACACAGCCACACCACGACAAACACTCACAAGGACCAAAGACCCCATACCCGTGGAATGCAGGATCAATGTGGTTTACAAAATACCATGCAAGATCTGCCAAAAACATTACATCAGCCTGACAGGAAGGAAACTAACCATCAGGATACACGAACACCAGCTAGCAGCAAAATGACAAGACAAACTTTCTCTCATTTCGGTGCACTTGGACAAAGAAGGCCGTCAATTTAACTGGGACAACTGACCATCCTAGCTCAAGCCAACCATTGACACGCACAGGAATTCCTACAGGCCTGGTTCTCCACCCGTAATAAACATGTGGAATTAGACCCCATTTACAATCCCTTGTTAAGAAGAACCGGAAATGACAAAACACCTCAACAGAAAGGATCATACAAATTCTAAGCAGAGTACAACATTGCTTCATCAGAGGCAGATGATGTTACCTAGAATGGTGATGAAATGTCTGTTAACTATACCAGCCAGCTCAGCAAACAAATCAACAACCTCCGACACGAGGGGCAAATTAATTTTTTTTTTTTTTTAAACACAGAGGGTGGTTTCACGTGTGGAATGAACTTCCTGAGGAAACAGCGGATGTTGGGCACAATTACAACCTTTTAAAGGCATTTTGATAAATACATGAATGGGAAAGGTTTGCAGGGATATGGGTCAGGAGCAGGCAGGTGGGACGTGTTTAGTCTGGGATTATGACCAGCATGGCCTGGTTGGACCAAAGGGTCTGTTTCTCGGTTGTGTGATTCTATGGCTGTATAAAAAGTTAAATCCGAGACTTAAATTGGTTCTTGCAGCCTGAGAACATGACCATTTCTAAACATCTGTGTAATCAAAGTGCTGCATGACTTCATTCTGACTGGCCTAGCTCTAATTTTAAGACCGTGACTATGTTGGTTCTGGATCTCCCTGCCTGAGAAAATAATCTGGTAGCATCTACCATTCTGAAACCTTTTAAGAGTTCAAACAGCTCAATCAGACCACCTCTCAAATGTGACTGAGACAGGTAGATCAAGCATTCAGAACATCCAGAAGAAATGGAAACTCGGGAAAGTTAATTGCGGTCAAAGCTGGCATTCTCGTGGTACATGCGGTTACTTTCAACAATTCCAGTTACTGATCTGTGGAAAAGACAGGCATAACGTTTACAATTTGCTGAGATCATGATGTGCAGAAGATCAAATGTCCTTACTATCTTAGCTCAGTCACACAGAAAAAGAAACAAATTGCATTGTCCCCATCTCATAGCAACCGACTTCCTCAAAGAGAGTTGAGGTTTTCACCTCTATTACCCTTACCGGCATTCCATTACATTCTCTTGTGAAGGTGGTAAACCACATAGCAAATCATTTCCCTAGACCACCGGGAGAGATCCTGATCAGAATTAACCCAGTAAATGAGGCATGAGAAATTCCAATGGGACAGCGTGTTACCCAACTGTCGGAAAGTCTCGAATGACAGGGCAAAGGTTTGCCAATACCAGACGTGTATTCGTATAGCGCCTTTCACAGCCACGGGGCATCCCAAAAAGATTTGCAGCCAGGGAAGTGCTGAAATGTAGGAAGAAACACTAGCAGCAATTTGTGCAGGGAAATTTTTCAGCACAACATGAGAGTAAACAAATAATGCGTTTCGGTTAGACAAGTATCAACAGGAAATCAGCTCTCTCCCTCTCACACTCACACACACACAGTCTCTCCCTCTCACACACACACACACACACACACAAAATACCCTTCTCTTTCTAGATCACCCTGTATCTATTAATACAGACATAGACAAAATCTCAAATCAGAACTGGTAACACTGCAAAGACAGAGTAGCTCTTTTGTCCAAAAAGATGAATATCAGCAGATAAATGATTCAAGCAGCACCTTTTGGCAGTGCTGGAAGACTCTCTTTCAAATCACGTGACCAGAGACACATTCCCCAACAGCTGCCATTTCGAATTTTTAAACCAGTTTATAGTTCAGAGTGTTCTGTCCAGCAAATGTAGGTCATCCTAGTGATAGCCCTGTGTCCTGTTGGAGATCTTGATCCCCTACAGCCTCAGCACCCATCCAACTTCTGCCAACTCTGCTTTAGGAGTCAGAGCAATGTATGCTCAGATAAAGGTTGATCAGGAAGCACCTACCAGACAGAGGTGTGTCCACATAAAGAAAGACTGGGACCTGAACACTGCTTTTACACTGGGCCAGTATGTCCCAGAGTGCTGCAGCAGGCAATGAAGTGCAGTCGCTGTTGCAGTGGAAGAAACGTGACAATCTGTTATGCACAGCAAGATCCCAAAAGACACATTCAGAAATGATCAAATAATTTGTTTCAGGGATTAAAGAAATTTAGGACGGGGCGCCATGGAAAGTTTCGCTTCTCTTTGTGGCGTCCTTCATATCCACCATCAACGCTGCATCCAGTAGACAGCACATCCAACACTGCGATACTCCCTCACCACTGCATTTGGGAGTTTCTGCCTATATCCAGGGCTTGTGCCTGGCGTTGGGATTCGTGGGTTATTCCTTCGCTAAAGGCCGCATAAAGGGGCTCACTTAGAACATAAACAAAGGGGCAGGAGCAGGCCATTCGGCCCCTCAAGCCCGCTCTGTAATTCAAAAAGATCACAGCTGATCTTTTCATGGACTCAGCTCCATGTACCTGCCTGCTCACCATACCCCTTAACTCCTGTACTGCTCAAAAACCTATCTTTGCCTTAAAAAATTAAACGAGTTAGCCTCGACTGTTTCGCTGGGCAGGAAATTCCACAGATTCATAGATTTGGGTGATGAAGTTCCTCCTCAACTCAGTCCTAAATCTGTTTCTCTTTATTTTGCACGGCATTTTCCGTTGATGTGCCCTAAATGCCGTTTGGCCAAGTATTACTGGCAGCAGTCAGAGCCTGGCTCATTGGCCTCGTTGCCCCATAGCTGCTGCAGCAGCAGCTCGGTTAATGACAGATGTCTCTGGTCTGTGTACTTCCCTCGAGTTTCTGCCTGTCACTTGGAATTGTCCTAACGACGTGGTCTTCACCACTTGGCTACCACCTCCTACTCACCAGCTGACAGCGTGGCAAATTTGGTGGAAGACCCTGCACATCAAAACAATTGACGGTCTGCAAAATTCTAAACCAACAAAAAAATAACAGAGTTGCAGCCTTTGAACAAGTTTCGGGATGAGCTGTTGCCAGTCACTGGGATGAAACAGGTTGGAAGGTTAACTGGAATTGACCAAATCCAAAGAAAACAGTTGGCATGCTGATGTGGCAAAAGGGAACTGGAGACATTTTTGATGAAAAATAAAAGCCTCTATTCTCTTCAAGACAAAAATGACACTCATCCACGTTGAGCAAATGTCTTGCTGAGAATCAACTTCCCTTTCATACAGCCTGTGTTAGTATCAGATTTTGCCAACCTACAGCCTGGAACCAAAGATTAGATGCCAAGCAAAATCTTCCCCACCTTGCCGTTACAAATCAAACTCAAATGCAGAAAACTGCCTCAGGCTGCGCCAGTCTGATGTTTTTCCGTTACTCACCTCTACCATCCTGTGGTCTCTCTTTAAGGAGATGGCCAATGGATGACAAATAAGGGTCACTTTCGTTCCGCAGCCGTGACCACTTGACCAGGCTGAGACTGATCAGACCCATTTCACACACTTCGAGCCAACAAACGGAGGCAACTTCCATCCCACCAGTCAGGTTGGAATTGAGCCAGAAGTGAAAAGGTTAATATCTAACCCACTCCGAACAGTCAGTTCCTTCCTCATGCTCCTTTTCATTACCTACACATATAAAGGGCAGCTTTAACTTTGGGTTAAATGTGTTGTGGGTTCAGGGTCACTGGACCGAGTGTGAATTTACCTTCGATCAGCAAAGCGAGAAAGCATGGAGTCTCCTAGT
Organism: Ginglymostoma cirratum; assembly: GCA_024137785.1. NCBI lineage: Eukaryota > Metazoa > Chordata > Chondrichthyes > Orectolobiformes > Ginglymostomatidae > Ginglymostoma > Ginglymostoma cirratum. The sequence continues at coordinate 54,270,791 of JAHRHZ010000020.1, read as the reverse complement.
CCACAGTCAGCCTTATTGTACCAATACCTGAAATCGTTGAAACAATCAACACAAGAAGCCGTTCGGGCCATTCCAGCAGTGATGCAAGAGATATCCAGTTGGGAAGGTGATTACCCTGTTGTTCCACAGTCTGCCCTTAAAGCCCTGCAAATTGTTTTTGATTATATAGATTGCCTACTGAAAGAGATTACAGAATCAATTCCACGACCTCTTCAAGCCATACTCTCTTTGCTCCTCCTTTGCTTGATGATCTCAAAGATGTGACCTCTGGTTACTGACACGCATTAACTGAATTAGTGTCAATCACAGGTAGAAGCAGTTCCCAATACCACATGGGTGCTGCCCACTTAGGCCATACATCAAGCTGGGTCACCTTTAGTCAACTGTAAACAGGTATGTTGAGAGGCCAGACAGACAAATGTGTAAAGCAACTGCGTTTCCTCCTTTTCTCACCTACCTGAATCTGAACTGGGAAGGCAGGGAGGATGTGGCTGGATAAAAACTGAAAAGGTCATTCAGTTGGATGAGGAAGAACCACAGTGATTTGGGAAAACATTCATCCCCTTCCTGCTTATTCAGACATTTGATTAAATCAAGGCCGCCCTGTGCTCTAGCTCTAAATTCATAGCTATCACTAGCCCACAAAAATCTCAATCTTGTCTTGAAACCAATTAGCTTGGTTTTTTGTGTGTGTTCTGGCTTCCATCATGCTTTCTCTACTCCTTTCTCCTCCCCAAATAACTCGTTAGCATTTCCTTATTTATCTCTGAACAGCCCAACTCTTAATTTTAAAGAAAAGCTAGGTGGTTCTGGAGCTTTTGACTTGAAACACCACGCAGGACAGTCTGACTCTACTGGTTCGCAGCCTGTGTGGAGCTGGGCTTCTGAAATGCACAGGTTGGACCACTCCTCCAATGCAAGAGTCACAGCACAGACATCAGTTTTGCCATCACTGGAAGTTGGCAACACGTTGAAACTTTTGGGGCTTCTGTACCAAGCAGAAGAGAAAAGACCCAACTCTCAGCAGTCTCAACACCTCTTTGGGACATGGTGTGAAGCTCTGTCTGATAATGCTCTGATAAAACACCAGGCAGTGTTCCGCAAATGTAAGTGGTTTGCTGCATTCTATTACACAGCAACTGCTCTGCCCAGGACCGTAAGACACTAGAGGGTGTTGTGAACACAGCCCAGTCCGTCACACAAGCCAACCTTCCATCCATTGACTCCACCTACACTTCCTGTTACCGCAAAAAGACCCGGCCCACCCCGATTATAATCTCTTCCAACCTCTTCTGCTGGGCAGAAGATACAAAAGCTAAAACATATGTACCAACAAAAGATTAGCTTCTTCCTCACTGTTATTAGACTTCTGAATGGACCTGTCAAATTTTAATGTTGATCTTGCTGTCTGTGCACCTTCTCTGGAGCCGTAACATTGCACTCCTCGCTCTGTTCTGTTACCCTAATGCATTTTGTATAAAGTATGATCTGCCTGTATTGCATGCAAAACCAAACTTCTCACTGTACCTAGGTACGTGATTATAATAAATCAAATCAAGCACTGCGTCCTACCACCACTTACCTGGCCGAGCTTTGAAAAACCTCGTTTCCTGCTCATTTCCTAAATCATGACTCAATTGTGTTTATTCTCCTACTATCCAAAAGACCAGGTCACACAATTCATTTTGTTTATTCATAGATAACAAGGTGTAGAACTGGATGAACACAGCAGGTCAGGCAGCATCAGAGGATCAGGAAAGCTGATGTTTCAGGTCGGGACCCTTCTTCAGAAAACCTGAAGATGGGGCCCGATCCGAAACATCAGCCTTCCTGTTCCTCTGATCCTGCCTGACCTGCAGTGTTCATCCAGCTCTACATCTTATTATCTCAGACTCCAGCATCGGCAGTTCCTACCATCTCCTTTTTTTATTCCTTCTTTTTGTACAAGTGTCTTACCCAACAACCAACTTTCCCTGAAAGCAATCAATGCCGGAGATCACAGGCAGGTCAGAAAGCATCCGTGGAGAAAGAGCAAGCCAACATTTCAAGTTTAAATGACTCATCATCAGAGCTGAAGCTGTGATCTGAAGCACTGTTGTTTTCAGTACAAATTCCAGCATCTGCAGGAAATTGCTCCTAAGCAACTTTCCCTTCTCCCTACCCCACCCCAAGGGAGATGCTTGCATAGCTAAACATGTTTCAGTTTGTCAAACCAAGCAACTCATGTATACAATTAGCCCTTAGATGAGCACCAGCCAAATACCTTGAGTAATATGCAAACCACTCTTAGCACTCAAATGGTCGGTTTTGAGACACCATCACTGAACTAAAAAGTTACATTTCATTGAGAGAGAAAAAAGTCTAGATTTCCATTTATATGGAGTCTTGCACAACTTGTGGGCACTCCACAATACTGACATCCAATTTGAGTGCTTTTTTTAAGGCGTACACTGTTGCAATTTAGGAAACACCACATCTAATTTGCAGACAGCCAGGTTCCCAAGCAACAATAGGTTCACGACCAGAGTCACAGTTTCACCCAAAATACAGATCAAAAGTTTACTAGGCAGCGGATCTTGGAGCACTTCTGTATGGGTTTAGCCAACCCTACCAATATCATATGAAGCGTTCTATCTTTGGCCTCTGTGATATATTTGCAACATCTGGCACCAAATACTAACACTTGGCATTGAGAGCATGCTCATCAGAGTTCAGCTTCCCTGGCTCAGTCACATGATTGTCAAGGAAGATTCCGGATCCCAAAGGCAGTTTTCAACAGCCAGCTGAGCACGGAACCCTCACCACGGCACATCCCAGACTCTGATATAAATATAATCTGAAAGGCAATCTTAGAACTTGGAAGCTGGATCTCAATACACCGAGATAAAAACAAAACCTCAGACAGAGTGAAGTGGACAAGTCTCTGCCATTCTTCCCCTCAAATGCTGACAATCACTTGGTCAAGAACCTTCATGATAAGTGATGTAGTGCAAAGCCAGTGCTCCAGTCTGTTGCAAACAAAGTCAGCCTTGGAGGAATCAGTTATGTAAGTCAGGATTAAGTCTAGCATTTTCTTTCTCCCCACCCAATGAAGCGGTGGGAGTGTCCAAAGTTAGGTTTGACTGATAAAGACATCTGGACACCACTGGAGAGTTCCCCATCTTCAGAATGATGCCATGGGATTCTTACAACTCGCACAAAAGGGGTCTCTCAATTAGTGTGGCGGCCAAAGAGGTTCTGCCAATGAGGCTCTCTCTCACTTGAATCAAGTCTTTTGGAACCAAAACTGGGAACCCAAATTCCTTACCCACACCAGGAGCCGGAGGAAGAAACAAAACTTTGTTTCAAGAACTTGGTGGACAAATGTTATCTTGGACATAACACCAGCGTTTGGGTCTGACTGTGATGAGCAATGATTCTGGGCAAGCTTCCAGCAAAACCATGGTACTCTACAACATGGCATTGTCACCGCTAGTCCGGTAAAGTTGGAGCCTTCTACCTCAGTAGCCTAGCTGGGAGTTGTCAAATTCCCTAGAGCAACAGTTCCTTCCTTTAAAGGTTCTCGTGCTGTATCAGAAATAGTTCCCCTGATCCAACAGCAAGATCAAAGTATTGAATAAGCAGCTAACAATGCAGCCTGGCTCAACAGAATTGGCACTGGGCTGACGGCATCAAAGCAACATCCTAACAACAGCTTGCATTTACATGCTGCCTGTAACATATCGGTCCCAGGTTTTAAATGTTGTAAAGCACATCACACGCAAAGAATTACTTAGAAATGAAGCTTCCATAGTTATCAACTGGATGACTGAGCAGTTCTCCTGCTGAGACTGAGGTGGGAGAATGTTACCAGGCAGTCAGGCACTAAACAAAAACCTGTCACGACTCTAAGTTCTTATTTGGGAACGTAGACAGGACTTCACTTTACAGTCTCGTTGGAAAACGTGCACCTCCAAAAATATTGCTCTCCAGAGTGCAGCCTAAACGATAGGCTCACTTTCTGAAGTGGTGCTCGGAAGACTTTTTAAGCACAGGCACAACTGAGTAAAGCTAAAAATTGGCTCTTTTAGGCACCTTTGTGATACGAAAGACATGAAAGGCACTATATAAATGCCAGTTTGTTAACTAGTTTGCCTTACAATCTCCTGACACATCTTTAGGACGCAAATGAACAATGCCCCTTATCACTATGCGGGAATGCATGGGTATTGAACATCATAAAACACGGCCGATCACTGCACAATGGGCTGCTCCACACCAATCGCTACAGATAATATATGAGACACACCAGATGGCAGAGGAGATTAATACCCGGAGTTTGTAACCAGCTGACATTAGCCAATCCCCGCCTCCACGCCGGTTCAAGGTACAATTGGTGACTTAGTGAGAATGTTGTCATTGTAGCTGCAAGGTTCCAAGCAAAATAAGGTGTGGCAGGGGCCAGGGTGGGCTTGGAGCTGCTACACAGTTCTGTGTTCAAGGAATACAAGCTACAGCACCCACTGCTGAATATTTTCTAAAAAAAAGTAGAGAAAACAACAGCAGAGCTGAAATGACAACAGAAAAAGAAAGTAAAGTCCTTCCCCTCTCCATAGATGCTGCCAGACCTGCTGAATATTTCCAAACAGCTCAGATGTCCGGACGGGCAGGGTGTGAAATGGAAGGAAAAGAAAGAGAGCGAGAAAAGAGGAAGGTTGGGGGGGACAAAAGAAGGTGGGGGGGAAAGAGGGAGAAACGAAGAAAAGGAGGGAGGGAGAAATGAAGAAGGAGAGAGGGAGAAAAAAGAAGGAAAGAGACAAGAAGAGAGAGTTATGAAGATGATGTGAAAAGAAAGAAAAAGAACAAGAGTGGGCATGAAGAGAGAGCATGTGAGGGACAAGGAGAGAGTGAGAATAATAAAAAGAGATGGAGAGGAGGGGAAAAGGAGAAAGAAAAGCAGGAGAAAGGGGGTAAAAAAAGGACTGTTCAATAAAACAGTGATAATACAAATCGATTGACAGCACTGCATCAGCCAAGCAGTTGGGAGATAGGACAGGATTCCCAGCAAACAGCCTACCTTGACAAAAAATAAATCAACTTACTACAAAAACAATTGTTATACTCGGCATAACATAGTAACTGTTTATGTAAAATTAAATTGCTACGGGCTACAGTAAACAGAACTCCTGGGCACCTCTCAGTGAAAGCACGGTGATTTAAATATGTGAAATACATCAACTGGTGAATCATACACACGAGAACAATCCCATTCACTTGCTGCTGCAGCAGTCTATATAACAACTGATGGTGGAATTACCCAACTATCAAGGGATTTTTTACTATCCCAACAATAACAGTGTTCGTTTTAGCACTAAATAGAAATGGAGGGATCAGAATTTTGGAGGCGCATTCAGAAAACTCCCGTTCCACCAGAGAACCTTTAGGGTGAAGCTGTGCACTTGGTTTCAGGAAATAAGATGGAACAAGTGGCAGTGGGAGGGCATTTTGTTGGTAGTGATCATTATCAGCATACAATGCCAACTACTGCCAACGTGTGATTGGTCAAAACAAAAGCAGAAATTGCTGGAGAAACTCATCAGGTCTGGCAGCATCAGTGGAGAGTTAATGTTTCACATCCAGTGACTCTTCTTCAGAACAGATTGGTGCCAGGAAAACTTTGGTATATGTGCTAGAGAAGGGGTGGGAGGAGGGCTAAGGAGTAAACCATAGGTGGAGATGGAGCCCAGGGAGATAGAAAAACAGCTGGGCAAAGGAATGGGTAAAAGTCAGAATAAAAGAATGAATAGTTGTTAATAGGGAGCATTAGTGGCTGACAATGGGATGGTTATGGTAACAGCCCATGTGATGATAAACCTTGGGGTGTGCAGGTTGGGGTAAGGGCATGGGAGAAGGTGCTCAGGCCCTATAATTATACAACTTGATATTGAGACCAGAAGGTTACAGGATTCCCAAACAATGAGATGTTGTTCTTCCAACTTGCACTGAGCTTCACTGGAGCACTGTAACAAGCCCAAGACCCAGAGATACTGGCCAGGGTACACTGCGGTGAAATGGTCAGAAGCTCAGGGTCACTTTTGCAGATGGAACGTAAGGGTTCTGCAAAGCCCAGGCTGTGCTTTGTCTCCCCAGTGTAGAGATGACAGACATCGTTGTCAATAATTGGGTAGATTACTGCCACCTGCCTCGTCACAGAAAAATGACGTCATCGCACAAGAGAGGGAACAGGAGATTTATGAGGCGGCTGCCAACTCTGGAAAATTGCAGACATGAGGAAAGGCCTGTTTTCCCAAGGAGAACAGAGGGAACTGAAAAGAGAGAGATGCAACATTGAGAGGAGCCTAGATAGATCAGGTGGACAAAGACCCATTTCCCCAGTTAAACCATTAAAATCATAGAACCCCTACTGTGTGGAAGCAGGCCATTCAGCCCATTGTGTCCATACCAACCCTCCGAACAGTATTCCACCCAGACTCACCCCTCGACCCTATCCCTGGAACCCTGATTCCCCATGGTTAATCCACCTCCACCTACAAATCCCTGGGCAATTTAGTGCAGCCAATCCACCTAGGCTGCACATCTTTGGACTGTGGGAGGAAACTGGATCACCCCAGAGGAAACCCATGCAGACACGGGGAGAACGTGCAAACTCCACACGGACAGTTGCCCGAGGCTGGAACTGAACCTGGGTTCCTGACTCTGAGGCAATGACAATGAAGCATAGCTTTCAAGTGAATGGTTCAGCAATGAGAAGAAATTCATCCAGGGGATGGGAGGCATCTGGTACTCACTGCCTGAAAAGGATGGTAGGGGCAGAAACCCTCAACTCACTTAAAAGGACTCACAACATGCATCTGAAATCCAGTAGCCTCCAGGGATACGGACCAAACACCTGGAAAATGGATTAGGCTGGGTAGTGCATTTTCAGTAGGGGCAGACACAAGAGGCAGAATGTCCTCCTCCTGCACTGCAAATTTTTCTATATATTCTGAACATTTGAAAAAGCAGGAACATCCAGCAACAAAGAGAGTGACAGTATGTGTGAACTGCTCATTCGGAGGGCCAGCACAGATAATGGGTCAAACGGCTTTCTACTGGATTGTAATGATCCTATGATCTCTATTCTGGGAATAGAAAAGAACAACAAAACGGCAAGAAAGAAACAGAACAGACAGAACACAAAGAAACAGCAAAACAGAACTGGAGGGAAAGAGCTGAGGCGGTGCTTGGGGGAAACAGTTAGGGCAAAAAACAAAGTTGGCTTTTGCTTAAATGTACTGCGAGAGGAATTGACTATCCAGGCTGATGAGTGCCCTGCAGTTGAAGCTGTCTTACATTGTCAATTTGTAAACTGGATGGAATGGAGCACATTCAGTGTCCCACCTCTTGACAGCATTTACAGCCACAAGATAAATGAACACACATCGTATTTTAGTCTTAGGCAAGTGAAAGATTTCAATTAGGGCCATGAGCAGCACTGAGCAACGAAAGCACCTCCAGTTAATTTCAGGCAATTAGACCAATGGATGCAGGCCTATAATGTAATCGAAACCAAATTGTTCAATGGAAGCAGTCGGCAAGAGGGAAACCGAATGGTATCGCGTGACCCATTATAAATAATGCATGACAAAAATGAGCTCAGTGCAAATCCCAAATGCCCCTGACTGGTTTGAACTGCATTGCTGATAGGAAGGTAGCTGTGTTAGGCCCATATAGTCATACATATTATCAAGGGTGGGTTTCAACAAAGATGGACATTGGAACAAAATAAATCACTTGAAGAGGCAAGCTTAAAAATTAATTTCCTCGAGACTTAAACACTCGCTCCCCCAGCTCCGCTCCACTCCACCCCACCACCTTTATTCTCCTTTTCCCTGTCATTGATCTGCTGAATACATTCTTGGTGACAGAGAGAGGCCTGCACATACACAAACAGATGCCTGATGTCAGAAAGGATGATTAAGATTACAGTGTCATTCAAGTTCCAGTTTCCTTATGCTGGAAACAAACCTGAGGGAAACTTTAGAATTAAAAAAAGTTGAAAAATTAGTTTGCATTTGTAATTTTTTTTAAATCAACTTGTTCAAAGATGGTATGACACACATCTAGGGCAGGCGGGACTTGAATCCTGCTCGCCTAGCTCAGAAGTAGGGACACTACCATTGTGCCACAAGAGCCCGACTTATATTTACATCACAACCTCAAGGATGTTTGGTAGTGATTTAAATCCAAATGGAAGGTTTTTTGATGCATGTACACACTGTAAAGCAACTTATACTGCACAACATTCTCAGCTATGTGATTAATTAATGAATTTATACAAATATGACACAAAGTCCTACCAGCCTCCTCAAAAACCTCACATGGGGATTTCTGCAAATGGTGAACATGGCAGGCTTCGTGTGCGGATTACAGTTTCTACTCCAGAAAGCAAGTTCTCTTATATTTTGTTTCCCTTTAAAACCATGCACAAAAAGCAATCAAACTTTACCCAAATAATCAGTGAAAGGCAGGTGAATGAATGACAGCCAATGACCGTAAAACCAAAACGCCAGGACGAGAAACTACAACAAGTTAAAATTCTTCCCAACACAAGTTACTCAATGAATGATGGAAGAAAAACAGGTCACTTAGCCAAATTCTCATTATCACTTAGTCAGCTGTAAAAGAGAAATATGAAATAATGGACACAATATTGGGGGCAATTTTCAGTATTATCTCCTTCCCTCCCAACAGATAGGACATAACCAGGTCAAATCGAATTTCTGTTGCACCTCATATTTTCGGCTAGGGTAAATGGCTTTCCCCAAACATAGCTTCCTCACATTATGCATTTTCACTTTATGGCATACTTTTGTGCAAAATATGCAGTTGACAATGGTTTTCTATGCCGTTGGGACATAGGAAGATGAATAAACCACCGAGATTCTCAACCCTGCTCCAACATGCACTCAGATCATGGCTTGTATGGATTCTGACACCATTTACTTGCCTTGATTACATAACCTTAAGATACCCTTAAAACTTAAAAAAAAATCAACTGTGTTTAATAAATTTTCAACTGTCACTTCCTCTCTTTTTCCCCTATATTGTACCAAAAAAACTTGGAGGTGGGGGAGGGGGGGAAGAGAGGGGGTGCGGGCGAGATCTGAAACACCCTGTGAAGATCCTGTGAACAATGTCTGGTACTTTGCCAGATAATGAGTGCTGACATTTAATGGCATGTGCCACCTCTACCAGTATGGAATGGAGGGTAAGGGTGGCTTCAGGTAGCTAAATCATCCTTTATCTCATGGCTATGGAGGATATACCACTGCAGGGTATCTACAGAAGTCACACTGTTCTTGGCTGAGAAGGAGATGCATTGCATGACAGCAGCAAGCACTGTACAACTACATTGGGTCAGGAGTAATCACTGGGACTTTAGGGAGCACAACAGATACAGCTGTGCTGTCCAAAAGCTAGATTAGAACTCTCATCTCCTAGCTACATTGCTAGTAAGGAGCCAACGTAACAGAAACATCGATCCGTTCTGAACAAATCACTATAAACACAATGTAACATTTCCATTTATAGTAGCAAAAGGAAGCAGTGGAGTGATTTACACTCAGGAAACCAGGATCAGGGAGTGAGAAAAAAAAACTAACTGGTTAGCCTCATCCTTCAGAAATCCATACGGAAATAGAGAAGGGCTTTACACTTTCAATGAAGCATGGATAGCTAAGGTTCTTTGGCAAAATTACTGTCTGCTCATGAAGTTGGTACCAACACACCAATGTTACCTCCTGATGAATGCATTCAAGCACGTGTGAATAAGGGAAATGAAACGTGGGAAAGTTGATAACAAGCTACCTGGAACCTTGCTTCATGAGGAGTCATTACATGTAGTTCCTGCCAGGAACTGGAGTTTGAAGGCATTGCTTCATTAAGTGTAGACATTGAGCCTACGGCATGCACGAGGACAGTGAGGCCAGCAGCTTTGAAATTACCCAGAGAGACCCCCTTCCTTTTTATATAAGGCGTCAGAATCTAGACCAACTCTCAATTTTGCCCACAGTTACCTTGCCACAGGGTCGGAACCAGAAGAAGATATTCCAGTTATTTAATACATTCCCCACCCACCTTCTCTGGCCACAGGTCAGTCAAGTTGACTTCCGCTGCCCAGTACCACAGTGCCTCTTAGACATCTGGGGGACATTCTTTTATATGAAGACTCAGTATAATTATACAAAACGGTTTTGTATATAAATGAGGATTATGGACAAAATAAAATAGAAGTACCGTACAAGTAAGTTTAGAAGAGAGTGAGAGGGCACTTGATTGAAATGTGTAAGATGCTGAATGGCCCTGGATATGGATGTGGAAAGGATGCTTCCTCTTGTGGGGGCACTCTAGGACAAAGACAGAAATGGGAATTTTCTTTTCCCTATAGAGGACAGAAACTTTGAATTTCTGCCTCAGAAGGCACTAGAGCCATTGAATACATCTAAGCATTGAGGTAGAACCATTAAGGTGGAGGTACGTGGGGGCGTGGCGGGGCAGTGGAGGGCAGTGATGGTGAGGAGTAAAGCTTTAACCACCACCAAAAAAAAAAGTCAGAGTGGCACAGTGGTTAGCACAGCTGCCTCAGAGCACCAAAGGCACAAGTTCAATTCTAGCCTTGGGCAACTATCTGCTTGGAGTTTGCAAGTTCTCGCTGTGGCTGCATGGATTTCTGCCAGGCGCTCCAGGTTCCTCCCACAGTCCAAAGATGCGCAGGTTAGGGTGGATTGGCCATCCTAAGTTGCCCCATAACGTCCAGGCTAGGTGGGTTAGCCCTGGCAAATGCAGGGTTACAGGGATTGGGTGGCAGTTGGGTCTGGGTGGGATTCATTATGGGTCAGTGCCGACCCAATGGGCTGAATGGCATCTATCTGCATTGTAGGGATTCTGTAATCATTGTGAATGCTGCAGCAGGCTTGAGGTTCTGTCTGGTCTACTGCTATTGATTTGTATGTAATCTGTAGCTCATATTGGTCAAGACAATAATTAGACACAAGGCAATTAAATAGACAACATACACAGGAGCCTGTTAGGCACCAATCTGACATAACAGGTTTCTACAGGTTTTACAGGTTATATAAAAGAGGTTTTATACAGCATGCTATCATGTCTCTCAAAAAAGTATTCCAAAGTACTCAAAGGACGAATAACTTATAACAAAGTTGTTTTCTTTTCAATTAATCTATCATGGAATATGCTTATCACCGGCAAGCCCTGCCTTTGTTGAGCGTCCTTAACTACCCTCGAGCCAAGTGGCTGATGAGGCCTGGCACAAGGTTAAGTACACTGAGGGTCCAGAGTCACATGAAGGCCAGGTCGGGTAAGATTTCCTTTGCTAAAAAAGGACAGTAACGAACGAGATACTTTGTTTTAAACAATAATCATAATTTCATGGTCACCAGAGACCAAATTTCAATTCTATACTTTACTCATCGCTTTTAAAACTATCATGGTGGTATCTGCCATGTTTATGCCCCCGGGACATACATAAATACATACATATATACACAAACACACACACACACACAAAGTGCTGGAGAAACTCAGCAGGTCTGGCAGCATTTGTGGAGAGAAAGCAGAGTTGACACTTCAAGTCCAGTAACCCTGCGTCAAAAGTGGACTGCAGAACTTTAACATTGCGATCAGAGGTGGTTTATCACTGTACAACACCTGGTGACTTCATGGTTTGCCTATCCTGTCACTGTTTCCTCATCCCTCACTAGAAATCTCTGCCTGCCTCTCCCAGTGGCTGGGTGGGAGGTTCATAGTTTCCCTTCTCCAAGGGAATTGCTTTCTGCTCATCACCCACAAGGCAAAATCCATACCTCTGCACCTCCAGCACCAGAAAAGAGTCGTAATCACAATAGCTTGCAACTTGCCCCATCCTCATTCTGTCAATTTAATTTCAAAAGGATGATTAATTGTGATATAGCCCAAATTAAAAATATAGAAATAAGGATATTTAGGGTACGGGCTTACTTACTGGCCATGCAACTGACAAGGTTCTTCATGGTAGACTGGTGAGCAAGGTTAGATCACATGGAATCCAGGGGGTGTTCGTCAACTGGATACAACATAGGTTTGAAAGCAGGAGATAGAAGGTGGGGCAATAGAGGGCTGTTTCTCAGACTGGAGGCTTGTGACCAGTGGTGTGCCACAACTGTCAGTGCTGGGTCCACTGCTTTTCATCATTTACATAAATAATTTGGATGTGAGTGTAGGAGGAATGGTTACTAAGTTTGCAGATGACATCAAAATGGGTGGTGTAGCGGACAGTGAGGGAGGTTTTGTCAGAGTACAATTGGACCTCGATCAGCTGGGCCAATGGGCCAAGGAGTGGCAAATGGAGTTTAATTTAGATAAATGTGTAGTGTTGCATTTTGGTAAGGGAAACCAGGGCAGGGCTTATATAGTTAATGGTAGGGCACTGGGGAGTGTTGTCAAACAAATAGACCTTGAGGTACAGGTGCATCGTTCCTTCAAAGTGGAATCACAAGTAGACAGGGTGGTGAAGGCGTTCAGTATGGTTGCTTTCATTGGTCAGTGCACTGTGTATAGGAGTTGGGAGGCCACGTGGTGGCTGTACATGACATTGGTTAGGCCACTTTTGGAATACTGCGTATAATTCTGGTTTCTCTGCTATAGGGAGGATGTCGTTACACTTGAACGAGCTCAGGAAAGATTGACAAGGATGTTGCTGGGATTTGAGGGTGTGAGCTATAGGGAGAGGCTGAATAGGCTGGGGCTATTTTCCCTGGAGCGTCGGAGGCTGAGGAGTGACCTTATGGAGGTTTATAAAATCATGAGGGGCTTGGATAGGGTGAACTAGACAAGGACTTTTCCCCAGGGTAGTGGAATCCAAAACCAGAGGGCATAGGTTTAAGGTGACAGGGGAAAGGTTTAAAAGGAACCTCAGGGGTGACTTTTTCACACAGAGGGTGGTGCGTGTATAGAATGAGCTGCCAGAGAAGATGGTGGAGACTGGTACAATTACAACATTTAAAAAGCATCTGGTTGGGTACATGATTAGGAAGGGTTTAGAGGGATATGGGACCAAAGCTGGCAAATAGAACAAGATCAGTTCAGGATATCAGGTCAGTGCAACGAGTTGGACTGAAAGGTCTGTTTCTGTGCTGCATAACTCTAATGACTCTGACATTCTCCAGCTATCCAACAGAAAGAAGTGCCTTCTATGCCTACACCCACAATATTGGTCAACAAAACAGGTTGGTTGGCTCGCCGAGCTGGTTTCTTGTTTCGCAGAAATTTCGTTACCGTGCTTGGTAACATCCTCAGTGCAGCCTCCGATGAAGCCCTCAGCAACCTCAACACTCACAACCCGAGCTACAAATCTGCTCCAAAATCTTAAAAACTGAATTACAATAGAGTCAAATCTCAAGAGCAAAAAATCATCTTCCTCCTCTAAATTAACCCAGAGGGTTACGCAGAGGGTGGTGGGCGCCTGGAACGCATTGCCAGCAGAGGTGGTAGAGGCGGGCATGATAGCGTCATTTAAGATGTATCTAGACAGATACATGAATGGGCAGGGAGCAGAGGGATACAGACCCTTGGAAAATAGGTGACAGGTTTAGATAGAGGATCTGGATCGGCACAGGCTTGGAGGGCCGAAGATCCTGTTCCTGTGCTGTAATTTTCTTTGTTCTTTGTTCTAACCCCGTTACCACAATAAACATGATTGAGTTACCAAAATCAGTTTTCAAACGGTGCCATTAAAATCACAATGTGCTTTCTCAAAAAGGTGAAAGCAGATTCAATGATCCCATTGTGTAAGTCAATTCAGTAGATACTGTAGAATCCCTACAGTGTGGAAGCAGGCCATTCAGCCCCTTGAGTCCTCAGTGACCCTCTGAACAGCACTCCACCCAGATCCACCCCCTACTCTATCCCTGTAACCCTGCATTTCCCATGGCCAATCCGATTAACCTGCATATCTTTGGACAGTGGGAAGAAACGCACACAGAGACAGGGAGAATGTCAAGGCTGGAATTGAATCCGGGTCCCTGGTGCTGTGAGGCAGCTGCGCTAAGCACTGAGGCACTGTGCTGTACTACATTCACACTCACACCAAACCAGTAACCAAATAATTACTCTTTTACCCATTCAGAAAAGAAATTCAGCTTTCCACAGAATTCTCCATCACTTCCATCCAGTTCATAAAATAATGAACCTTGCATTAAGGCAGCACTTTCAACCCATTCTTTCATAACTTCAATCTTACCACTTCTCGGTTATTAGATCTAACATTCTGTATTCACCCATCTATACAGTTGGACAATTACTGGCCAAGGAAAGGCTTGTATAATTCAACATCATCAGGGTAGTCACTGTGCAGGCAGAAACCAAGGTTAAATTAACAGAAGAAGAGAGCTTTACGTAATCCAATTCTGGTTTTTAACTATAAACCTGGTGTAGAGTTACAAAACTAAAATGATAATACACAAAAGGCTCTGGTGGCCTTCCATAGGGGCAAGAGAAAGCTTAAAAGCGGAGATTTGACAAATTGGTTCAATGTAGTGCTGAACAGAACACCCCACGAACACAAATTCCAGGAGAAAGGAGATCCATAATGCCTTGGGAGGTGATTCAGTCAGAGCAAGGGGAGGGATAATTGATGAAACATAATGTGGCATAGTTTGAAGTTCATATAAAAAAAAATCAACTGCAGCATTCTTTCTTAATCCCAGTATGCCACTGCATTCCACAACTGAAGCATTTTCTTAAAATCATTGAGAAGATGTGAAGCATCACTGGCTAGATCAGCATTTATTGCCCATCCCAAATTGCCCTCCAAGCTGCTGCCTTAGACTGATGTAGTCTAAAATTGCTGAAATTACAGTTATGAAGATGAAAGAGTTTATGCGAAGTGTGATGCAGCTAAATAATTGGTCTAACTCCTTGCTGCCTACTCCTTGAACATTAAAAATTAGAATGAGCTACTCAGTTCCAGCAATGCATTTCAGTAAAGAACGGCTTCAATGACATTAACATAAATACATACAACAATGCAAGAACCGGACTGTGTTATCTTTATATGGAAAGAGAATAAGTTTTTTTTTAAATAGAGTCACAGTGACTGTTCATTACACAAAAGGTGAAGGGGTGAGAGGTTTACAATGCGGTTCAGCACAGTCTGTCTAATACAAGAGACTTGACTTGTAAAACAAGTTTGCAAAGACAGCAATGCTTTGATAGATCAACTATTCAAAGCAGATTTTTTTCTGGTTTTTAAGCACCTAACTATTTTTGGGTCATGGTGTACCAGATCATCACAAATTTCAATAATGAACTCCAGACCACATTATAAACCCTGGCAGCTGGGCCATCGGGTACAGCGCTGCCGTGTTATTACAACAAGTTTCTATTCCTTTCTAACCTGTACCACAGTTACCAGGCTAGTACAACAGCACGCAGACTTGGGCTACAGATGCAACAACGGATGTGCTATCTGGCAACTTGAATATGTGGGGATTCCTGGTTGTATCAGGGTCTGAAAGGGTTAATGCTGAGCAGTGCATGAAGTACTGTTCAATGATAATTATGTTACAAGGACTTGGACAGTTGAATAGCTTTATCTCAAAAAGGAGAAAGGACCAACACTGCGAGACCACTAACACCACCCCCTCCCTTCCCACGGCACCTTCCCATGTAACTGGAGAAGGTGCAACACATGCCCCTCCACCTCCTCCCTGCTCACCATCCAAGGCCCTAAAAACAGTCTTCCTAGAGTGAAGCAGCATTTCACCTGTATCCCATCCAACCTCGTGTATTGTATTCGCTGCACCCAATGTAACCTACTCTACATTGGAGAAACCAAACGCCGACTGAGTGACCACTTTGCGGATCACCTCCAGTCTGCACGCAAGCATGACCCCAACATTCCCGATAGCCGGTTATTTTAACACAGCGCCCGCTCGCATGCTCACTTGTCTGTCCTCGGCATGCTGCAGTGCTCCAGTGCATCACAACGCAAACTGGAACAGCAACATCTCATCTTCAGCCTCAGCATTTTACAAACCCCTGAACTTAGTATTGAGCTCAACACCTTCAAATGTGAACCAACTCCCATTCCTTCCCTTTCTTTTAGCTTTATCCATTACGTCCTCTGTAGTTACGTCCTCTTTCCCCACCCCCACCACAGTGGAACTTTCAAGTGTGGCAATCAGACACACTATTGTTCTGCCTTTCTCCCATTTTGATCACTTAATCTGAACTAACAACATCCTTTTGCTGCCAACACTCCGAACCTGCCCCTCCCAATATTACATAAATGCTGCCCCCTCTACACTTCATGTCTGTCGGAGCTGACAATCATTTAGACTTGAAACGTTAGCTTGCTTTCTCTGCGCTGACCTACTGTGATCTCCAGCATTTGTTGTTTTCAAATAAAAGTGATTTCCTTCAGTCTCAGAAACATCACCATACCCATGTTACCACTGGACGAAATCAGATCCCCGAATGAAATCTGGCTTGATAGGTCATATCATTTTTTATTTGACATGACGATCAAAAATAAATGAGGCTGCAGATTGTCCTGAACAAGAAAACAAAATTATTTCACTCAAGAACAAAACAAGTTTGAAATATCTTAAAGCACACACAAACAAAAAGTCTTGCCTATTCCCCAACCATTGAGTTATGATGTTCCAATGTAGAGAAATCATCCTATCATATTATTTATTTAAGTTTGCCTTAACTGCTGCACCCAAGTTCTGTCCTCTGAACTGTGAAGTCTTCTGGCACGGAGACTCACGGAGATGAAAGCACAGATCTTTTAATAATCTTCCAAATTCTAACCAAACACTCCTGGGTCTTAAGGTCTCACAAGCTAAAAGGTTTTAAACCAAGGTAACTGAGTTTCCCTGAAATGTCCTGTACTCCTTTCTAGGAAAGAAACTATATTTGCTTCAGAATCCAGTCAGCAGTCCTCTAAAACTACACGGAAAGCTCCAAAGCTCTGGGTTTTTCCAAACTAAAATTAATCCATGATTATTCTAAAAAGCAAGCTAATACCTTTCAATGTTTATTCCCTGTCATAAACTCAACGGTGTAAACAAACAATCTCTCATTAATACCCTAGGGAGTGTGGCAGTCAACTAATCTAGAGATATCGGATTAGGCCATGTTGCTGGAAAGAGACAGAGTTATTTGCAAAAAACCTTCACACAAGTGATCAATACCTATGTCTCTAGTTTGAAATCCAAACTCTAATGAGAAAGAGTCAAGAGTCATACAGCACGGAAACAGACCCTTCACTCCAACATGTTTGTGTGGACCACACATTCCAATCTGACCTAGTCCCATTTGGTCTATATCCCTCTAAACCTTTCCTAATCACATACCCATTCAATGTCTGTTAAATATTGCAATTGAACCAGACTCCATTCCTCTGGCAGCTCATTCCATACATGCACCACCCTCTGTGAAAAAGTTGCCCCTCAGGACCCTTTTAAATCTTTCCCCCTCTCACCTAAAACCTATGCCCTCTAGTTTTGGACTCCCCTACCCTGAAGGAAAGGCCTTGCCTATTCACACTATCGATATCCCTCATGATTTTATAAACCCCTGTAAGACCACTTCTCAGTCTCTGACGCTCCAGAGAAAACAGCCCCAGCCTACTCAGTCTCTTCCTGTAGCTCAAAACACTCCAACCCCGGCAACATCCTTGTAAATCTTTTCTGCACCCTCTCAAGTTTAACAACATCCTTCCTATAGAAGGGCAACAAGAACGGAACGCAATATTCTCAAAGTGGACTCACCAATGTTCTGTACAGCCACAACATGACATCCCAATTCCTATATTCATTGAACTGACCAATGAAGCCAAATGCCTCCGTCACCACCCTGTCTACCTGTGACCCCACTTTCAAGGAACCAAGCACCTGTACCCCTAGGTCTCTTTGTTCAGCAACACTCCCCAGGACCCTACTATTAAACGTATAAGTCCTGACCTGGTTTGCCTTACCAAAAGGCAACACTTCATATTTATCTAAATTAAACTCCATTTGCCATTCCTTGGTCCATCTGATCAAGGTCCCACTGTACTCTGAAATATTCTTCACAGTCCACAACACCATCTGTTTTGAGGTCATCTGCAAACTCATTAATCATGCCTCATTTTCACATCTAAAGCATATATATAAATGACGAAAAGCAGTGGACTAAGCACGGATCTTTGAGCCACATCACTGGTCACAGGCATCCAGTCCAAAAAACATCTTTCCACCACCATCCTCTGTCTCCTGCCTTCAAGCCAATTTTATACACAGCTGGCTAGCTCCCCCTGGATCCCACATAATCTAACCTCACTAACCAGTCTACCATGTGGAACCATGATAATACTATGGCTTTAAGAGATGTATTTTGTCCTGGCATTTTTTTTTTTTTTTTAAAACGACGGAAACTTGAAATCAGAGGTGCTGATCAGTCTGCTTAAAAGCCAAGAAAGTAAATAGCTTGTGAGGCCTTTTCTCCCTCACTCCCCCAATAGAAGCAGCCTGAATGGGTGGGGTCAAGTATCCCCAAATCCTGGATTTCTAGCTTTAACTTTTCAGCAACAGTTGCTTGGGTCTTGAAGCAGAGTTTGGAAGCTACAGTACATCTCTCCCAACTTCTCTCTCTCTCGAGTTTTCTCTTGATGTTTTCCCTCCTGGACTGGAGAATTGCCTGTGAGACAATCTATTTCGCTGAATTTGCCTTTTGTCAAGGGTGTGTTTGTGGGATGTTATTATACTGGAACAGTTACTGTTTTGTAGTTAAATAATCTATTATTTTGTTAAGTCTTCTAGTACAGCTAAGTTATTCCAATTTCTTCCTTCTTTTGTTGTATTTTAACTGCGATATATGAATAAAGTGTGTTTTGCTTAACATCAAACAGTTTGACCAGTCAAATTGTATCAGAAACACAGGATCTTACACTAACATTTTCTTATTTGAAAAGTAAATGTCTAGATTAGCTTCTTTATACATTTTGAGGGGGTTTGGTCAGACCCATAACAGGAACCTTGTTGAATGCTTCACTAAAGTCCATATAACCAACTAAAACAGAAATTGCTGGAAAAGCTCAGCAGGTCAGGCAGCATGTGTGCAGAGAAATCAGAGTTAATCTTTCGGGTTGAGTTCAGAATGGAGTTCTGAGGAAGGATCACTCGACCCGAAAGATCAACTCTGATTTCTCTCCACACATGCTGCCAGACCGGCTAAGCTTTTCCGGCAATTTCTATTTTTGCTTCTGAACAGCATTCACCGTTCTTTCAGTTTTTATCCATATAGGCGACGTCTACCACTCTGCACGCATCGATCTCCTTTGTCACCTCTGCACAAAACTCAATCAAGTTTGTGAGGCATGATTTCCCAAACACAAAGCTATGCTGACTGTCCCTAATCAGTCCTTGCCTTTCCAAAAGCATTGAAATCTTGTCCTTCAGAATCCCCTCTAACAACTTGTCCACCACAGACCTCAGGCTCACTGATCTGAAGTTCCCTGGCTTTTCCCTGCAGCTTTCTTAAATAGTGGCACTACATTAGCAAAACTCCAGTTTTCTAGCACGTCACCTGTGGCTATTAATGATACAAATATCTCAGCAAGATGGCCACCAATCTCTTCGCTAGCTTTGCACAAAGTTCTGGGAAACGCCTGATCAGGTTATGGCAATTTCTCTACCTTAATGCATTTTAAGGCCTCCGGCACATCCTTTTCTGTAATACAGACACTACGACATCACTATTTATTTCAAGTTCTCTGGCTTCCATGTCCTTCTCCACAGAAAATAATGACTCAAAATACGAGTTTAGTATCTCACCCATCTCCTGCTGTTCCACAAAGATGGCCATTTTGATCTTTAAGGTGTCTCATTCTCTCCCTAGTTACTCTTTTGTCCTTAAGTATTTATAGAATTTCTTTGGATTCTCTTAACCCCATTTGCCAAAGCTATCTCACGTCGCCTTTCTGCCATCCTGATTTCCCTTGAGTATACACCTACTGCCCTTGTACTCTTCTAGGGATTCACTCAATCCCAGCTGTCTATACCTAACGAACGTCTCTTCCTTTTTCTTGACCAGAGCCTCAATTTTTCCAGTCGTCCAGCATTCCCTACACCTGCCAGCCTTGCCCTTCATAATACTGCCTCTAAACTCTCATTATCTCATTCTTAAAGGCCTCCCACTTCTCCACTGTTCCTTTATCCTTCCTGTCAAATTCCATCAAATTTGGCCTTCCTCCAATTTAGAATTTTAACTTTTTTGATCAGGTCTATCCTTTTCCATCGCTATTCTAAAACTAATAGAATTATGATCACTTGCTCCAAAGTGCTGCCCCACTGACACCGCAGGTCACTTGTCCTGCCTTATTTCCCAACAGAACATCAAATATTGCTCCTTCTCTAGTTGGTACATCCACATATTGATTAAGAAAATTTTCTTGTACACAATTAAATTGGTCCCCATCCAAGCCCTTAACACAATGACAGTCCCTGTCAATGTTTGGATATTTAAAATCCCCTACCATTACAACCCTATTGCTATATTCTCTTTCTCATTTTTAAGTTCCACCCATACAATTTCATTTGGACCTTCTCCCAGGAAAATCCTCCATAAGTACAGCCGAAATTATTTCCCTAACCGAAAGCACCACTCTTCTCCCCCACTTCCTATAACATCTATACCCTGGAACATTAAGCTGTCAGTCCTGAGCCATGTTTCTGTAATTGTTATGATATCTCAGTCCCATGTTCCTAACCATGCCCCAAGTTCATTTGCCTCGTCTGTCAGGCCTCTCGCATTGAAGTAAATGCAGTTTAATTCATCAATCTGACCTCGTTCTCCACCAATCTCTTGTCTGCCTTAACTATTAGATTTGCTCTCCTTATCTATTGTACCAACCTCAGCCTTTCCTCTTTGTTCACTCTCGCTTTGGTTCCCACCTCACCCATTGGCTAGTTTAAAGCCTCCTGAGTAACAGTAGGATATTGGCCCCCTTCCAATTCAGGTGGAACCTGTCCCTCTTATACACATCATTTCTAACCCTGAAGAGATCCCAATGGTCCAAAATTTTTAAAAAAGTGTGAATCCTTGCCCCTTGCACCAGTTCCTCAGCCACGCATTTATCTGCTCCATCCTCCTATTCCAACTCACTAGCATTTGGCACCGGTAATAGCCCAGATATTACTACTCTCATGGACTCACTTTCAAACCTCCTGACTCATTTCCTATATCCTCCTTGCAAAGCTTTATCCCTTTCTCTACCCATGTTGTTGGTACCAACATGCACAATGACCTCCAGCTGGTTACCCAGACTTTTCAGAATATTCTGCACCCTCTCCAAGACATCCTTGTTCCTGGCACTAAGGAGGCAACACGCCATTCTGATGACAACCACAGAAACATCTGTCTGAGCCCCAGGCTAGAGAGTTCCCGATTACAAATTGATCGCTTGGAACTTGACATACCCCTCCTTATAGTAGTCACTGTACCAGAAACTTGGCTGTCAGTGCTGTATTCCTCTGAGAGGCCAGCCCCGGCTACAGTACCCAGAGATGGGAATAGCCATAGGAGACTCCTCACTACGTGACCACCTCTCCTACCATTACTGGGAGTCAACCATCTACCTGACTGTATCTGCAGTGTCTCCACCTTCCTGAAACTGCCATCCATCACATCGCCCCACTCTTGTAACCTCCTCATTGCCTCTAACTGCTGCTCAAACCGATCCTTTTCATTCACATTCAAAGAGCTTTCCCTCTACCACACAAGCTCAAATAGAAAACATCCAGGAAAGAGGATGGTGACAGTAAATCTGCCAGACAGGCCTTACACCGTGATGAGCGATGCTGAGGATTCACATGACAGCATTACAGAGCAAAGGAATGTTACTTGTTTGAGAGTTAGAAGACCATTCTGTCTACACTAGGCTGGTGGTATCCCATGTTCTCCCTATAACCCTACAACTCTCTCCCCTTCAATTACTTCAAGATTATCCCTTGAATGATAAACAGTCCTTCCTCAACTACTCCTTGTGGCTAAACATTCAGCACGCTAATAAATTTTGCTCGACTTTTCTCATTTTTGTGGAATTGATGACTTGTCACTGACTCCTCAACTGAAGACGCAGTCTTCCACAATCAAAACACCCAATTAAGCCAAAAAAACCCCCATTAAGTCCTCTCATAGACCTGCCTGATCTAATGAAACAAGCCCACGAAACTGCACAGTCACCACTTCACAACTCTCAATTGTGACAAGCCTAGATCAACTTATTGAGCCAAGGTGGGATCAGAGACTTTCCCTACAACATATGACTTCTTCCTTGTCATGAGCCACTCCTGTTTGGTATTTGTATCTGATGGTTAGCCATCCACACCAGGACCAACCCGACAACTGGGGCCTTGTCCATGACAAATAGGCACAGGAGAATGCTTTTCTGGAAAAAAACAAAAACATTCAAGGAATGCAGGAGTCACTGCTGGACCAATATCTATCACCCATCCCAAATTGCTGGAAGGTGGCAATGAGCTGCTTTCTTGAACCACTAATCTGCTTGGAGTAGGTGTATAGACACGCATACGCACACACGTGCGCACACACACAGACAGACAGACAGACGCGCGCGCAGAGGGAATTCCAGAAATTTGACTCTGATAGTGAAGGAACAGTGATTATTTCCAAGCCAGAATGGTGAGTGATTTGGAGGCAACTTGCAGGCAGTGATGACCCTAAGTATCTGCTGCCCTTATCCTTTCAGATGGAAGTGGCCGTGGGTTTGGAAGGTGCTATCTAAACAGCCTTGGTAAACTTCTGCAGTGCATCTTCTAGATAGTATACACTATCACTACTGAGCATTAGTGGCGGATGTTTGTCAATGCAGTACCAGTCAAGCAGGCTGCTTCGTCCTGGATGGTGTCGAGCATCTTGAATGTTGTTGGAGCTGCACTCATCCAGGCAAATGGGGGGGGAGTATTCCATTACACTCCTGACTTGCACCTTGTAGATGGTGGACAGGCTTTGGGGAATATCAGGAGGTCAGTGCCTCACTGCAGTATTCCTAGCCTCTGACTTGCTCTTGTAGCCACTGTGTTTATGTGAGTCCAGTTCAGTCCAGCCCAGCCTTTCTGCAATTCAGACATATCACCATTGATCATGTCATTTGAGAAGAGAAGAACAAGACAAACACCAAGTCATCAGGATTATCCATAAAATGGACCTAGTTGTTTAATTAAAAAAAAAAAACCAACTGGTTGCAAGGTTGGTGCTGAGGTTGGTTGGCTCGCCGAGCTGGTTTGTTGTTCCGCAGACGTTTCGTTACCGTGCTTGGTCCTCAGTGCACATCTACGGAACAACAAACCAGCTCGGCGAGCCAACTAACCTCAACACCCACAACCCGAGCTACAAATCCACTCCAAAACCTTAAAGGATGGTGCCTCCAAGGTTTCTGGAAAACAGGAGGTACCCTGGAAAATGTAGTTCTGTCCCTCAGACCAACATTTGATGCACAGTATGCATCTATTACCATCTGACAATGAAGGTTTATATTGTTTGGAATATCCTTAGCCCCACATTCAGGGAAGCAAGCCAGAAATTCTGCTCTTAAACACAGCCGAGAACAATAGATGGAACAAGGAGTTTCCGGAACTCAAACAAACTTGTCTTTCCAGCCAGCAGACAACGTGAAGAATTCCTCCAGTGAAACAGTGGCTCAGATTAATGGCTCTAACATGCTCATAAATGCTAGTTAGGTTTCAATGCAACTCCCACATGTAATGAATTAACCACTCCCAATGTTAAAATGCTGCAGATCTCAATGTTCTAGCAATGATTTGCAGCGATGCACAGTAGCGATGTATGTCAAATGTTCTCCTCCCCTTCAAGCTACAGCAAATGTGTTTCAATTCTTGACTTTCTGGCTGCCGAATAAATGAATGATGCAAACATACAGGTTGTGCTGTTAATAAGCATCCCACAGCATATTGAGGTGGACAGTGTACCTTCTACGTGGTACACTACTGCTACTTGCCATAGCACCTGAAACAGCAGCTTCCAAACCTGTGATTCCACAAACTAAAAGGCCAACAGCAGTAGATACAATGGAACACCACCAACTGCAACTGCCCCTGGTGAACACAGAATGGAACTGTTTACCCAGTCTCCCCTCTGTCCATGTGTTCTCTCCCGTTTGCCTTTTTTTATATAAAATTCACTCATGGCATGCGGGCCTCTCTGGCCAGGCCAGCATTTATTGCCCATCCCCGATTACCCAGAGGGCAGTTAAGACTCAACCACATTGCTGTAGGTCAGGAGTCACATGTAAGCTAAACCAGATAAGTATGGCAGATTTCCTTCCCTAAAGGGCATTAGTGAATCAGATGAACTTTTCTGGCAATTGATCATCGTTTCATGGTCATCATTAGACCCTTAATTCCAGATGTTTCGTTAAATTCACATTCCGCTATCTGCTGTGGAGGGGTGTGTATCTGGGTTCATGAAATACTGACCGAGTTTCTAGATGAATCGTCTCACAATAACACACTAGACCATAGCCTCCCTTTCTGTTTGTCTATGTGCATGTGTGAATGGAGGTTTTTTAGAGATTTAGAATTTTAATTTGTAGAATTTACTTAGCTTAATGCTTTTCCCATAGCTAGAATCTACTGACCTTCAATAAATGGTGATTTCTCATTAAAGAACAGAAACCTGGTACAATCTTTCTTTTAACCTAAAATAAGATTGTTTGAACATGCTGCGTTTTTCTTTTTAAAATCCTTCAATTTTTGTGATGACTCCAGGAATAGCAGAGCTCAATTTCCAGAAACCTACCCCAGGTACAAGATGTAACAACATCATTGCATGGTTTACCGGGCTACTTCAGAAGGCAATTGCTAAAAATGTTAGTAAACCTCTACACTCGGTTCCTGAAAGCAAAAGTATCGTTTTCACCTGTCATTTCCACAATGCAGAGACCACATGCAAAGTTCACAACTATTCATATCAATTGCAAACAAAATATATTTGAACAATCAGTGATGTGATAATTGAACACACACCCTTAGGACTCAGGCTTGAGCACACAACCTAGGCTAACATTGACGCCTACTCTCATAAGTGAAGTTCAAACAGAGTTCAAAGACTAGGGGAATTCTCTCCAATGTCAGGGCAATATTTATCCCTCAAACAATATTACTGATGGGGATCTGAATAATTTATCACACTATTTGTCTTTGCTCTGTACAAATTGTAGCAATTCTGAAATTCACAGTGGCCACCGAGTGTAGTTGAAACAAACAAATTTATTCGCCAGGCTACACAGAGTACACTGAGTCTACTTAGTCCCAGCAAGTGTGCAATGGCTGCCTCAAGAAAGAGTTCCTTCCCTTACCCAGGCCACTGCTGGCAGTCTCCGCATGGTCAGGTCAGAGTCTGCCCCCTTGCTCTTCCATACAAGGTCAGCATTCACTGCTTAGGCTAACAAACAAGGGAGTCAGCTGAACTGTAATCTCTCTCTTCACGGGCAGGTTGGAAGGAGGAAAGGGCAGAAATTGGTGGGGGCCATTTTCTCAGCCCCAAGCAAAAGCTTCAAGTTACAGATCAAATAAAATTAGAAGAAATGATGTGTAATGATGAAAATGATGGCAGGTGCCTGGGAACCTTCAATCGCCCCAGAACACTATGTTTAACCTTTACCTCTTTTGCTTTGAATTAACTTCAAAAGAATCACAATCAACGTGACATCCACCATTCAATTCTTCCATTGGGCACTTGTAGAAGTCATTCTACACCTCTGCTGGATACCCGCAATAGGGTTAGGATTACATTTCCAATAACTCTGCTGACAGTCTTGTTCACAGTCTCCCAGAGGCAACACGCTAGTTAACAAACTGAAAGGCCTGGAAAGGCCAAAAATGTTTTACGTTTCTTCCATTTTAATGTACCATTTGGTTTACATCTCTTTTAAAAAAAACACCTCAACAGCACAAATGATAGCTCACAATGGACTTAGTGGCCTGAACAAATTTCACCGAGGATGGAGTCAGTAAAGAGTCCAAGTCATATAACAAATAATAGTCAGACATATCCAGTATTTTGCTACCACTCAACCCCGGCCAGGCTGATAGTATCGAGCACCAGTCCCACTTCATTTTGGTTACACTGCACTCGCACATAAGCATCTCTCACCTGGTTGAATTTCTCATCCGTGCTACTGGGCACTTCAGTCGTGTCCTTGACGAAATAGTTGTCTATGATATCTGGTTGTCTGCACTCCTGATGACAAACCGGACAACGGATCACACCAACTGCAGGAAGAACAAAAAGAGACGAAACAAAATTACAAACATTGCTCACAGTTCATTTCATTCTCTCTCTCTTCTACAAATTCTGGGAGACAAAGAGTCTTTCCAACCTTAGTCCAATCCATTCCAATCATAGGAACCAGCTTCCATGTTGAGTGGATTTCTGATGTTGTTGCAGTTTCCTCAAAATGAGTTCATACAATTTTTAAAAACACCAAAACGTGAAAAAGCTTCACAGACATTAAAGGGAGCAAAGTTTGCAATC
Source organism: Ginglymostoma cirratum (assembly GCA_024137785.1). NCBI lineage: Eukaryota > Metazoa > Chordata > Chondrichthyes > Orectolobiformes > Ginglymostomatidae > Ginglymostoma > Ginglymostoma cirratum. The sequence continues at coordinate 54,244,190 of JAHRHZ010000020.1, read as the reverse complement.
ATTCACCATGCACTATTTGAAGTATAAGCTATGAAAAATAGGAGATCACTCAGTGTACTATTCTGCTTGTTTCCCATTATCCTGCACATTTTATTCTTTCAGCCAAGTATCTCATTCAAGTGCCTACTGAATCTGCTTTCACCATCCTTTCAGGAAGCACAGTAAAAGACCACAACAACTTGCTGCACAAAAATTTCTCATTTCTTTCTAGTTCACCAATTGGTATCCTCCAGTTACTAAGCCTGCCGCCACTGCTAACCATTTGTCCTTACTTACTCAGTTGAGCCCTTCAGAATTTTGAACACCTCTTGTAGATGCACTTGACCAGCTCTATGCCAAGGAGTATGATCCCAAATTTCTAAAGTTTGATATTCAGAATTAGAAACAAAACTGCATGACTAACAGTGGTTACTGTCACTACTGAAAAACTACTTTGGAAACTATATGGGACTAAGGGCCAAAATAAGTCTCCTGATCCTGATGGATTGCAACTTAGGGACCAGTTCACAATGTATCTGAACAGATTATAGGAAGGGGCCATCATTGATACAGAAAGGTGGATATTAAGGTGGGAGGGAGGATTTTTTTCATAGAATCCTTACAGTGTGGAAACAGGCCCTTCAGCCCAACAAGTCCACACCCACCCTCAGAGCATCCCACCCAGACCCATCCCCCTATAACCCATCTAGTCTACACATCCCTCAACACTACTGGCAATTTAGCATGGCCAATCCATCTAGCCTGCACATCTTTAGACTGTCGGAGGAAACCGGAGCACCTGGAGGAAACCCACGCAGGCACGGGAAGAATGCGCAAACTCCAGACAGACAGTTGCCCAAGGCTGGAATTGAACCTGGATCCCTGGCGCTGAGACAGCAGTGCTAACCACTGAGCCACCATCCCACCAGTTTGAATCTTCTTCCTAATCCTCTCAGAGGCCCCTCCATTGTGGCAACTAATGGCTTTTCCACTCTTTTCAAAGTTTTAGCCTTCACTACAACATCCAAAGATCCTGGGTGTTATCCTCTATATCCTTCCCTGCTGCAAAAAGTACAATCCAGTCTCAATTTCACTTCTTGTCATTGAATGGGGTCAACTAATTAGGAGATTAGAATGTAATAGAATGTTCCTTCAGATTGCATGGTGAAATTTAGTTCTCTTTGGAATTCCTTTTAATAGTGAGACGGGCTGACATGGTGGAACAGATTAGATTGCAACCAGAACATTCTCAGACACTCAAGGCTGCATGGTCCAACTTTTATTTATTTTTAAAATGTGTTTTCATGGCCTGTGGCAAGGCCAGCATTTGTTATCCATCTCTAATTGGACCTTGAAACGAGGGGCTTGCTGGGCCATTTTTAAAAGGGCAATTAAGAGTCAACCACATTGCTGTGGATCTCGAGTCACATGTAGGCCAGACCAGGTAAGGATGACAAATTTCCTCCCTTAAAAATGGCAGTGAACGAGATGGGTTTTTACAACAAATTGATGACAGCTGTCACAGTCACCCTTATATTCCAGACGTGTTTGAATTTTAAATTCCTCCCAACTGTCATTCTGGGCATGTGGATTACTAGCCCAGGAACATAACCACTGCAATAACCATCCTTCCCCAGTGGATAAATGATTAGAGAGAGAAAACCAAAACAGGACATGTAATGGTTAAGTCACATCTAATGAAGCACACAACATTTTCAGAAGGTACTAGAAGTGATAGACTAGGGAGTGCCTGGATGTATTGGACTTTCTTAAGAAAGGTCAAGGTTCCGCATAAAATAACTGAAGTGACTTCGTGTGAAACCAGAGGCAATATATTAAGTTGACTATTCAGCACAGCAAAGTAGCACACACTGACCACGTATCACTTCCTCCGAGATGTAACATTAATTTTAGCCTAAAGATATCCTATTTCTATCTTGATCATACTGCATTGCTATCCAAGCACCTCAGCTGCTGAAGTCCTCACCCATACCTTTGTTACCTCTAGCCATGGCTATTCCAGTGAACTCCTGGTTGATCTTCCCCATTCTACCATACACAAACAAGAGGTCATCCAAAATTCTGCTCCTGGGTCTTAACTCAATCAAGTCACATTCCCCTGTTATGCCTAGGCTTGCTGACCTACACTGGCACCAGGTTAAACAAAATCTCAATTTTAAAATTCTCATTTCAGTTTGCAAATCTCTCCATGGCCTTGCCCCTTGCTGTTTTATCTCCGAGTTCACAACTCTGCAAGGTATCTTCCAACACATGATCTAATTCTGGCCTCTTGTGCATCTTCAACTTCAATTGCTCCACCATTGCTAATTGGAATAGCTTAGGGACCACGCCAACAACTTAAAATCCATGGAGGTGCCAGATGTTAGCAACAGAGTTGTATTCAGTCAAATGGTCCAGCATATCCCGCACATTACCATCACTCCAGGCGATTAAATGATTAGGAGGTGGCAGCTCCATAAATGGACCCACCCTCAATAACGGCAGAGCCCAGCACATCAGTGTAAATAGGAATGAAGCATTTGCAATCATCTTCAGCCAGATGTGCCAAGTCCATGATCCATCTCTTGCCCTGAAGTCCCCAACATCACAGCTACCAGTCTTTAGCCAATTCAATGCACACCACATGATAATCAAAAACAAAAAACGGTTGACTGTGCTAAACATTGGAAAGGCTAATGGCACTGACAAAATCCCAACAATAATACTGAAGGTTTGTGCTTTAGAATTAGCGACACCTCTCTGACCAAGTTGTTACAAAACATCTACAACATTGGTATTTAATGGAGAAATTTGCCCGGGTATGTCCTGGATACAAAAGGTAGGACAAATCCATCCGAGCCAATTACTGCCCCAGTCTACTTTCAATCAGCAAACTGACAAAAGGTGTCATCAGTTCTATCTAGTGGCCTTTACACAGGAATAACCTGCTCATGTACACTCGAGTTTCCACCAGAGCCACTCAGCTCCTAAGTTTATTACAAAGTCTCGTTCCAAACGTGGACAAAAAAAAAGCTAAACTCCAGACATAAGGACAGAGTGACTGCTGTTGACATCAAGGCCACATCTGTCTTAGTATGGCATCAAGGAGGCTTAGCAACAATGAAAATCAACGAGAATCAGGAGAAAGGCCCATGGCTGATTTGCAGTGCTGCAAAACCTACCACACAAAAGATGGCTGTGGTTTTTTAGAGATCAAATCATCAATCTCAGGGCATCACTACAGGAGTTCCTCAGCATTGTGTCCTAAGAATGCCATTCTGAGCTGATTCAATGGTCTTCCCTCAAACCATAAAAGGCCAGGAGTGGAGCATTATCTGCTCAGCACCATTCACCAGCAGGAAAAGCTCTCAAATGATTTGGCCAGCAGTCAACTTCTTGTGCAATCCCACTCTTCAACTCAGGCCATTATCCTCCATCAACACATTAAATCAAAGAAAACTTGGAAACTTTCCATACCCAACTCAATGGTCACCTGGGGTAACTACCCAGATGCAGGCATCACTGATTATCTATTAAAATATAATCTAAAGAAAAATAGACCTCAGCTGCACAAGCAAAGTTTTAATATCTTCTCACTCCAGGAAAATTGCTGTTACTAAAGCATTAAAAAAACATGCCGAATAGCATTCACTGAATCTTAGATAGCAGCGAGCAAAAAAAAGAGCCTCAGGCATAAACAAGCCATTTGGAAGGAGCAGTTAATTTGTTCAGCACTACAAAAGGAAAATAAGGTGCATTCGACAATATTTAATTTTCATGATCAAATAGAAGCTGTCAATCAAATATTTTCATTGCTTCTAGTACTGTAACCTTGCTGACTGCTTCTCTACTTCCTAAGTCTTTCAGACAACTCCAGCCTCCTAATCAAATTGCACTCCAATCTAACTCAATAAAAAGGATTTAAAATCCTTTTGCAATCTCATCCCGATTTCTCTCTAAAACCGTCACTAGACCCCAAATTCTCTCTTGCTCAGAATCCAAATGATCCATCTAGCCATTTCCATCATCCAGTCACTGGCAATTATGTCTTCAGTACCTCTGCACCTTACCACAGAACTCTCACCATAAACTAATCAACTTCTATTGGGACCATCCTCAAGACTCCACTCTCTGGTCGCCTCTCATAATACCTCACTCAATTCACAGATTGCGCCATCATGGAACTAGAAAAGTCATCAAACTGGAGTCAAAATGTCAACTATGTCCCTCTTGCCACAGATGTTGTCGGACTTTAGACCGCAAGACCATGAGTAGGAGCAGAATTGAGCCAAATGGCCCATCAAGTCTTCTCTATCATTTGATCATGGCTGATACTCAACTAAATTCTTCTACCGGGGGGGGGGGGAAAGCACCCTTTATGGTAACCTCAGCCAGTGTGAGGAAATGAGTTGGTATCACTCTGCATTACAAACCAGCCATCCAGCCAACTGAGCAAAACAGACATTCCTGAGCTTCTCCAGGCATTGCCTGTTTCAGATTTCCAGCATCTGGAGTATTGTGCATTCATTGCAGAGACCAGCACTGCTCAACATGACTTCACATTCAAGAACACCACCAAATTAAGAAACTGTTAGCACAGGGAAGGATTTTGGGACAGACCTTAGGAACCACAATAAACCAATACATGCTGGTTGTTTTCCTGCAGCTTGATCAGGGGACTATCAGCTTCTTCAACTTCTGCAATGATTGAAACACCAAGTAATTTGCGTCTTTTCCCCTCCCTCTCCACTCCAGTGGTATACTGCAAATACTTTGCAAATGTAACATTGCTTGTGAATGGCATATTGTTTCTCCCCAAATAAATCCAAACCACTATAGCCCTCCAGGCTGTAACATGGGATCTCAAGCAGCCCAGAGGTTAAATAAACGTATGCTACAACTGCTAGTAGCCATCATGAACAGTGGCACCATAATTAGTTTTCCTCCAAGGGTTGAGAGTCTTTGAAACTCCCTTCCCAAAAATGCACAACTTTTAAATATTTAAGGCAGAGCCCAATAGATTCTTGATAACCAAGGGAATGACAGATCATCCAGGTGTATAGGAACGTAGAGTTGGAGGTTAAAATCAAGTTAGCCTGATACTATTGAATGGTGGAGCAAGCAGAGTGGCCTACTCTTGTTCCTTGTTCATATGTTCGTGAAGACTTTGCAGTATTGGGTTTACTCCGATAGCCCCATCCCTGAAGGCTACATATCAGAAGGTTCAGCCAGTGAGCGCTGAAAGAAAGCCTTCCACTTAAGTAGCACGCTCATGTTGTAAGGCCAAAAGAACAAGCAGATCTCTCACACGGACCCAGAGATTAAACAAGTACCTCCAGCATTCTGGGTGGAGCAACGAACATAGAGATGTTGAACAGTTCTACGTGCAGTGGAGCCCAACCCTTCGGGGGGGTGCGGTCAATCAAATCAAAGGCACAATGATGGGAGGATAGTCTACCAGGAGTCAGTATAACAGTTTGCCATCAATGACCAGACCTTTCTGATCAATCTTTGCAATTACTAAACAGGTAAGGAATTACCAGTAATGATGACGACTTTAGGCGTGCATTGTTGACATCTTCAATTAAACTATCGTATTTCAAAAGGGAACATAACTTGGATTTAAGATATTGAGGAGTCTCAAACTTTACATAGGAGGGAGTATCTTGCAGCTTCAGACCATGTGACATATTTACTCAAACTGCCTCCATACACAGACAAAAGGCCTGCCCAGAAAGCAAAAACAAAATTGCAGAAAGGCTCAGCAGGTCTGACAGCATCTGTGGAAAGAAATCAGAGCTGACGTTTCATGTTGAGTGACCCTGCCTCAAAACTGATGGCAGCTAGGAAAATGTCTGATTATGTGCAGAAGATAGGGCAGGGGGAGGGGGTAGAGGCCAAAGAGAGAGAAGAGCAGGTAGACACACAAAGGAATGGATAACAATCTGGCTTGGAGGGTGAATTAATGGGGAACGTTAGTGGCAAACAATGGGCTGTGATTAATAACAGACCATGTGATGACAAGGCCTGGTGTTGGAGTAAAGACATGGGAGAGCGCAAACCCAAAAAGTTATTGAACTCCATATTGAGTCCAGAAGGCTGCAGGGTCCCCAGGTGGAAAATGAGGTGCACTCCTTTCAGCTTGCATGGAGCTTCACTGGAGCACTGCAGCATGTGTGTGACAGAGGTATTGGCCGGGGAACAGGTAGTGTGAGGACATTGCAGCCTTCTGGACTTTTGGGCTTGAGCACTCCCATGTCCTCGCCCCAACCCCACACACACGGCCTCTATTACACACAACCCATTGTTAGCCACTAACGTCCCGGTTAATAGCCATTTACCCTACTAGTCAGTTCATTATCCACTCCTTTGTCAGTCTAAATGTTCTTCTCTCTCTTTGAGCTCTATCCCTACCTATCACCTACATTTCTCCCGCGCCAACCCCCACCACCCCCACCCTACCTTCTGCGATATAAACCGACACTTTCCTAGCTAACACAGTTCTGAGGAAGTCACTCGACGCGAAACGTTAACTCTGATTTCTCTCCACAGAAGCTGCCAGACCCGCTGAGCTTTTCCAGCTATTTCTGTTCTTGTTTCGGATTTACAGCATCTGCAGTTCTTTCGGTTTTTATTCCGCTCAGAAAGCAGCTCACCATAAACCTGTTTACACTTAGGTCTTGGCAAAGGCAGACAATGGGCTGGATTTTCACTCCAGGGTCTCGATCCTAATGCCAGGCTGGACTCCATGGCAGGAAACTGAAACTAAAATCGGGACCCTGTGAGCAACAGACCCATCCACAGGGTGGTCCCGTGGCTATTGCCTTGGGAGTTACAAGTGCCATGCAAGAGGTTTCACTTTAGTGGTGGAGGACAACAGTTCCCTGTCCAGGTCTGCCACTGGGGAGGCTGTCTCCATCCATCAGCTGGGTTATGTGCATCAATAGGAAGCCCACAAGACCACTAAAAACCTAGTATCCATACTGGAGGGGCCCAGCAGATCCATGACTAACAACCCAGTTCACCACGCATCATTTCCACCCTAACGCAGAATGTCAAAATGGTAGTGAAGCGAATATGTGCTGGTTAGTCTCACTTTGACTATCATTTATAAATTCTGACAGTGAAATAAAAAGTTAAGGTCTATTGCCGGTGGCCCAAGTTATGGTTCATGGTTCATAGAACATAGAACATTACAGCGCAGTACAGGCCCTTTGGCCCTCGATGTTGCGCCGACCTGTAAAACCAATCTGAAGCCCATCTAACCTACACTATTCCATTATCATCCATATGTTTATCCAACGACCATTTCAATGCCCTTAAAGTTGGCAAGTCTACAACTGCTGCAGACAAGGCATTCCATGCCCTTACTACTCTCCGAGTAAAGAATCTACCTCTGACATCTGTCCTATATCTATCACCCCTCAATTTAAAGCTATGTCCCCTCGTGCTAGCTGTCACCATCCGAGGAAAAAGGCTCTCACAGTCCACCCTATCCAATCCTCTGATCATCTTGTTTGTCTCTATTAAGTCACCTCTTAACCTTCTTCTAACGAAAACAGCCTCAAGTCCCTCAGCCTTTCCTCATAAGACCTTCCCTCCATTCCAGGCAACATCCTGGTAAATCTCCTCTGCACCCTTTCCAATGCTTCCACATCCTTCCTATAATGCGGCGACCAGAACTGTACGCAATACTCCAAGTGCGGCCACACCAGAGTTTTGTACAGCTGCAACATGACCTCACGGCTCCGAAACCCAATCCCTCTACCAATAAAACCTAACACACCGTACACCTTCTTAACAACCCTATCAACCTGGGTGGCAGGCTCAGGGTTACAGGGCTAGTCAGTCAGGAATGGAAGTGACAAAGGGAACAGAATTGATTGGTATTAGCATATAAAAACAGCAGAACCCAATCTGACCTTTTACAAAGACAAATGAAGCTACCTGGTTTGCAGACAGAACAGAAACATCATAGAGTCAGGAGACGATTAGTGACAGCCATCCATGATTCTTGGAGCAACAGAGACAAAAATGTGTTTGCTCCTTGGTGTTTAGGCAGTTTAATATACTTAAGGCAGAGTTAAACAAACTTTTGATTTAAAAAGAAAAAAAGGAGTTAAAAGGTTAGGAGGAAAGGATGAAACAGACAGGGAAGTGGACTTCAGGTCACATCAGATCAGTCACGAGCCTATCAATTGGCAGAGCAAACATAATGGCCTCCTCATGTTCCTATTTCTTGTAATTAACCACCAATACTTTTATTGATTTTACTGATACTGATACTGTTAGCCAATAGCTGCATGCTCTAAAGAGGAGAGTGTTGGCTCACAGCACAAAGCAGAGCATACCATGACATTTCTTCTTAGGCCAGTTTAATAAAGTTTCTGCTTAGGTCAGAGATCCCACACTAAAAGTAGGGAAGTCGTTTAGAACACAAAGTGCCAAGCTGAGAGAGAGTGACAATTGTGGTTCACTGAATCAGGGGAGCTCAGGATAGTGACTATCGAAGGAAGCTATCCTGAAGTTAGTGGTAACCAGGGGCTCAGAATGTCACAATTCCGCGAGGTTTTGAAAAACTTTACAACGGTTATAAAATTTCTTCAAGCCCAGATGGAAAGGAAAAGAGTCTTAATAAGTGCTGCCTTTTTTTTTAAGGCAAAGGTGGTAATGATCATGCCTTTTCAAACAGTGGCAACCTCTACCCCAATTCTCATCTTGGGTGAGTCAGGAGGGAAGTTGTTGAGATCAAACAAATGGGCCTACATTCCCAACGTTTTCAGTTCTAGTGAGGCCAAAGAACAACCATTAACGTAACAGACAGCCCTTTTAAATCCTGACTGTCCAAAACCACAGCCATTACTTTCCAATAAAGCAGAGATTTATAGATGCTTCTCTTAATCTACTCTACTGTCTTTGGTGTTTATTATGTAGTATCCCCTACACTGCCAAGACAATACACACACTGGGTGACCACTTTGCAGAAACCTCTGCTCAATCTTCAGGCATGATCTCAAGCTTCCAGTGACCTGTCACTTTAATTCTGCATCTCGCTCACATACTAGCATTTCAAAATTACTGCACTGTTCCAGGAAAACTCAACATTGTTATATGAGCAAGCCTCACCGCTGAGCTATATATCATAATGAGGCTGGCTACACTATTGGGTAGATTTGCCGCTGCCATCCTCTTTCCTGGCAGGGATCTACATGGATGATAGGTCTAGTGCAGTAGAGGAAAACCACTTGCTGGTTTAATACAAGAACAGAGACTCTCATCTTAAACAAGATATAGTTTATTACATTCGTTTCAGAGACAGTAGGAACTGCAGATGCTGGAGAATCTGAGATAGCAAGGTGTAGAGCTGGATGAACACAGCAGGCCAAGCAGCATCAGAGGAGCAGGAAGGCTGACATTTCGGGCCTAGACCCTTCTTTT
>JAHRHZ010000020.1:54193413-54234373 GCA_024137785.1 Ginglymostoma cirratum | reverse complement strand
GTCAGCCTTCCTGCTCCTCTGATGCTGCTTGGCCTGCTGTGTTCATCCAGCTCTACACCTTGTTATCATTGTTTATTACATGCTAGCTGCTAAGTACAGGCTACACTGAGATGGTAGTCATTGTTACAGAGACAGAGTACCATCTGGACGATAGGTCTCAATCCTGATGTGCTCTCACTCCAGGTCCTTACAACATCATAGAACACACTAAATATTAACCCTTCCAGACTCCAACCACCTTTATACCACAAACATTGAGAACAGCACAGATTCTTTCAATTGAGCACTTTATAGCCTTCCAAGACTTAACAGTTCAAAGATTTCACACCATAATCTCTCCTCCATTTGGTTTTCTTCTCTTTACATGTTCTAGCTCCTGACTCAAGTTTCTTGCCTTCACTTGGCAGCATATCTGCTCTCAGCCACTTTAGTTTCTTCTCCTGGCCCATATCCATTCCCTTCGAATGGTTGCCAAGTTGAACCATCCAGGGCCAGCCTCTGCTGGCTTTTTCCACCTGACTGAAGCTTCCTTTTCCCCATATCCCCTATATTCCTTGCGCAAGATCTCATCCGATCTCAAACTGCCTAGTTCTGATGGAAGGTCAAGGACATGAAACATTTGTTTTTGTTTCTCTCCGCAGAAGCTGCCTGATCTGAATATTTTTAGCACTTTGCGTTTTCTTGAATTTCAGATTTACAGCATCTGCAGTATTCTGCTTTTCAAAATGCTGATGAAATTTCCAGATGAATGCTCAAATCTTTCATCTGCCTATTTTAATAGAGGACCTAAAAAAGTAAAAGTAAACAAAACAAAAAAAAAGGGATGCCACAGAGAGATAACCTGGAGCAAATGTTTAAACTTTGCAGGATCAAATTTCACCAGCTCAAAAAAAAGGGATTGTGCTGACAGCATCTTCTGTAACATCAGAACTTCCTGAAACTTTGCAACAGTGATTCTCAAATGATTCCAGTTACGCTGTAAATATTACCCAGGACACCAAGGAAGAATTCTCCTTTGCTCTTCTATCTAAGTGGGTAAAGAAGGCACAGGAGATTCAGCAGTTGAGTAACAACTAATGAAGTGTGTTCTTTTTCAAACTGTACTCAAGATGCCCTATGGCTTAAAGGGGTACTTTGAAGATCTCCTCAGAGACTCTGTCTTGAAGCATGTTACCATCTCTGCACAACCCCAATCTGGCAAGGGAGGGGTAGGAAAGGACATACAATACAGGAAAGAGCAACAAGGCATCAGAAGCAGATGGAATCCCTGAAGCACCAAAATATGGCATGACCACAAAATATTACATGACCTCATTTTGTTTATGTCAAAGCAGGAGAGTCTGTCAGGAGATCCCAGAGATGCACTCGTCAGAATCATCTTCAGCAAAAGGCAACACGGCTGTAGTCAATACAGAGGAACGAGCCTGCTGTTGACCACAGGGAAGGTTATCATCAGAATCCTTTTCAATCAAAACCTCTGTAACTGAACAGCTCCTTCCAGGGGCAGGTTCCATTTCTAAGAGATGCAGCAAACTTGAGCTTCACACAACTATAAAGAGTTACTGACACATCACTGACTTGACCTTTCGACGTTGCCTTCCTTGACCTTGAAGGTCTTCAGTACTGCTAACTACGAGGGATTACAGAGCATCCTCCGCCATTTTGGGTATTGCCAAAATTTTGCATCTATCCTCCGCCAGCTCCAGGATGAAATAGAAACCGTGATCCCAAGGAACGAACCCATCTCAAACCGGGATCAAGCAAAGATATAGCAACACTCTAACAGTCTTCTCGCTCGCCCTTGCTTCGACACGCCACTTCAGCAAACTCCAGACTGGATTAAGGCTAATCTACCAAACAAATGGGAAGGTGTTCAACCTCCATTGCCTGCAGGTCAGATCCAAGGCGGTCTTTGAGCTACAGGATGTCGACAGTGCTTCAGTCCACACATTCGATGCCAAGCTCCATGCCAGTGCCAATGCCAACAGCTTCAAAGCGTACAACAGCGTGGGCCTTGCACTAAGCATTCTTCAAAAAGAAGGGTGCTCCACCAACTTTCTCCAGCTGCATTGATAATTTTGATGGGTGGCAGACAGCACAATGACGTCTTAGCAACCATGAACCACCTTCCATGCCATAGGAGCCTACTGTCAACAAGGGCAGACATCGATGGTGAGGTTTAACATTACCTTCAGTGTAACAAGGCAGATTTCAGTCACCTGAAGAAGAGAGTGTTTGAAGACTGGGACCACAAACTCAGCTCCAAGCTCTCAGTCTACAGTGATCCATTACAATGGCAACAGCTACCTTTGTATACAGCTCAAAGATGTAGACAACGTACAGTAGACACTTCAAAACTCAGGAGATACACCACCAAATATCCACACAAACATACAAATTCATCAGCAGGATAGGCCTACCAGTGTCAGTGTTCTTCACTGTTTGCCTTCATGTCACTAGAATTAACCATCTCAATCAACTCTACTCGGTGCACCACAGGCCTGATGCTCGATTCCTGAAATGAGTGCTCTACTCAGAGCTTCAAAACAACAAGCTAACCCCAGGAAGGCAGAGGACATGCTAGAAGGGACACCCTCGAACATTCTTTGAAAAAAGTGCAACATCCTATTGATGCCTGGGAAGCCTTTGCTCAAAACTATCCAAAAGGAGAGGGAAAGCAGTTGAGAAGGATCTGTTCACCAAGTCTCATCGCCAACAGGAAACTGAAGGCAAAGGGGTGGCAGAAAAAGGAGCATGTGCCAACTCAGACATACTACCCTCCCAATGCTCCCCCCAAACCACTGTCTGCCATGTCCATGATGGACACTGTGGGTTGTACTGTAGACACTTCATCTTCAGTCACCTGAGAACTCTGTGGGAGCAAATTGTCCTCATCCAGGAGGGACTGCCTACTAAGAGACTTGAAGTGTTAGGGGTTTCGCCCACTGGTGGGAGATCCAGTGAGAAATTCTTTGCAGGAAGGCATTCAGAACCACAAGGCAATCAGGCAGTGCCGAGGTCACATTCAGTCTCTTTTACCAATTGGTGACCAAAGGACAGCAGCTCTTGGGCTCAGTACTGTCACAGGGGAGGCCATGCCTGGGGCAGAAACAGCATCTACTAGAGTCCCAGGATCATGGAGTGACCTAGGCCACACCATGGAGAATTATTGGGAGAATATGATCGTAGGGAAAATAGATGCCTGTTAGCAGCCCCTCCTTCCCAATGTCTCGTCCCTTCATCAGGCAATGATACCAATGGCAGCAAGAGGAGGCTGTCACATGGTCCTTAACTGGCCACTTAAAAAGGACTTGAAGTGGCAGAAGCTGAGAAGGCTGACCATGGTCCTGCCTGGCCAGAACCTAATTCGGGGGAAAAAACAGGAAGGCAGCAGGGTTCAGGTCGATGACAATGCTGCCTCCAAGCTTGCCACCAGGAGCAGAAGAATACTTTTGTCCAAAGCAACAATGAGTGGAGTCAGAGTTTCCAAAAGTTCTGGAAAAGGTTTTTGTAGGTAACAAGATGCAAGAGTTGAGCTGAAAGATAACTAATTACCATTTCTAACTTGAATGCGTCATTAATGTGCTTGCTTTTGCCACAGGGCAGATAGAAAAACAACCCATTTTTGAGATCAGTCTTCCCTATAAAAACTAGGTACCGTTCTTTTTTTTTGAGATCTGTGGCCAACTGAGAGGTGGACACAGAGAGATAGCAAGCCAGCCAGACCTACGCCTTAAAATCAGAAAATTCAATTCTTTTACTGTACAGAACAGAGCTTGTGGCTTATACTCAGATCAGACAACAAGTTTATTAAGATTTTGAAAAATTTGTATAACTTACAATGAGAGGAAGAAAGTACCATTTTAACTCTCACAGTGAACACCAGTTTTGGGATTAGAGGTTACCTGGCTGGCAAAGTAAAAGGGAAACAATCCGTTGGAAACTGGGAGCAACCACAAACTTTTATGATTAAAAACTGGAACTCATGAAGTGTGTGTGTAACATGGAGTCAGTAAAATGGAGGTTTATTTTGAGTTTAAAGTACAAGTTACCCATAAAGAGAAGTGTTTTGACCTTTTTTATAAAGCTTTTAGTTACAGTAAAAATTTGAAATATATAATTCTGAAATGTCCTTCCTTCAGCTTTTAACTGGAAATTTGAATTCGTTAAAAGCTACATCTACTGAGACTGCGTCTCAATTTTAATATCCCATTCAAACACCTACATCAATTCTTCACTCCTTCAGCAGCTCACTGGAGCACCAACGTAGACTGACATCCAGGCCCCTTAAGCGTGCCGTTAACCCACGTCCTTCAACCTCAGATAAGAGACAAGCATCTGATATACTGTAATATATTGGTGGGAAATTTCTGCTTGCTCTGCTTCACAAAATCCGGCTGGTAGCCAGATAATCTGGTATCCCCGCATAACATTCAAACAATAAACGGTCGAGCACTGGTACAATGTGTTTCAGCGGTATATCCGAAACACCTCAGGGTGAAATCTTTTTGTCACTGCCAGACTTGCTTAATGGTCGCGTTGACTGCAACTTTGCTTCTAGTTAATGTAACAATGAGTGTGTAACAATATGTATCAGATATAATCCTTGCTCCGCAGCTGATTAACTGATGCACCTTACTAAGACTGGAATCAACTTGAAGCACTGTATTCAGGAAGAGATGAGAGGGTACAAGGTCACTAGAGGCAAGTTTGATGATGGTACAACTTACTTCAATCTTTCTTATATTCATTCATGGGATACGGGGGTAACATTTATTGCCCATCCCTCATTGCTCAGATCTTCATATTAGAAACTAATTTTGTCCAATACAAGGTGATTCCTTTACTCAAGTAATTGATTAACATAGCTGAGTAAATAATGGAGGCCCCAAACCACTTCACCCTCACCTCCTACAATCAGCCCTCAAGTTGTGGTTTGTCGAGTTGAAAATGACCAGGAATATTCACCGAAGGGAGAAGCCAAGGCATCTATTCCTCAAGCTCGCTGTATTTCTAATGATGCAAATATTAGAATCAAACAGGAAAAGCAAGGGATAACATTTCAATTCATAACTCAGTCAGTTATTAAGCCTTTCACAGAAAAAGGACAGCTGAGAAAGTAAAGAGAGAGAGAGAGAGTACAAGAAAGAAAAGTTGCCAATAATGTAAAAATGAACCTAAAATGTATTTTACAAACCCGTTAAAAGTTGCAAAGGATAGAGCAAAGGTTAGGAACCTAAATGAAACAGTCTTACAGAAGCAGAAGGAATGACCGATCTACTACATAATTTATTTCTCTTTGTTTTCACTGTAGATCTCTCAGAATAATGGCAGTGGCAAAATCAGCAATACATAAAACATTAGCAATTTTAGCATGGCCCAGCTAAGATCCTCCTTGGATTGCTGAAGGAAAGGAGAATGGAAATAACACAGCCTTTGACCCAAGGTGAGCTTCTGACCAAATATCCAGAGTTACTCCAAGACCACCCACTTCTACTGCAGTAACATCACACAGACCCTCACCAACCCCAACATCGTTTGGAAAATTAAGCACCATTCCTTTGCTCCCTCTCGAGCTGAAAGCCAGGAGTACCTTGGTCTTTCAATCCTCCATTAACTTGACATCATCCAAAACTCTGCTGCGGCAAGGAGTCCTGTACACCATCTCCCCTGGGCTCACTGACCTATTTGGCAACATCTCAATTCTAATATTCTTACGCAACTTTTTCAAACCTATCCGTGGCCCATCAGAAGGAAAATATGTGAAGTTACCATTAGTTTGAGGTACAGGAACAGAGAAGCACAGGGGTGCAGCACACAAGCCTTTGGAGGTAACAGATCAGTGATAATTGTATTGATTGCTAAGCAGGTTTGAAAGGGCAGTATGAGCCCACTTTGATGCATATTTCTTACAAAAGAAATAGGAGTAGGCCCTTTGGCCCCTCAAACCTGCTCTGCCATTCAATAGGATCATGGCAGAATTCACATTCCCATACTTTACGGTAGTTTCAAAGTTGACTTGAAGTTTGTTTTTAAAAATGCTGCTCCAATGTAGTCAATGTTCTGACCTGATCATGGAGAGAAGGTCATTGATGAATCATGGAAGAGGGGTGAGACCCTGAGGAACTCCTGCAGACATGCCAGTGAGGATACTACGGCTTTAACAGGTGCATTTTGTCCTTTTTTTTCCCCCTATGAAGGAAGATTGAGACAGAGATGCAAATCAGTCTACTCAGAGGCACCAACAACAGCTTGAGGGGCCTTGGGTTTTTTTTTTGAAAAGCTGAAAACAGCCAGACCTTTTAGTTTTAGTTTATCAGCAGCAGTTGCTGGGTCTTGAAGCTAGGCTTGGCAACTGCAGTACATCACTCTCTGCTACTCGCTCTCTCTCGGAGTTTCCTCCTGATGTTTTTTCTTCCTGGATCGGAGAATTCCCTGTGAGACAATCTATTTTACTGAATTTGCCTTTGCCCAGGGTGTGTTTACGGGATGCTTCCATATTGGAACAGCTCCTGTCTAGTAGTTGAATAATATCTTATTCTGTTAAGTTTTCCAACAGAGTTAGGTAATTCAAGTTTATTCTTTCTTTTGTTGTATTTTAACTATAGTATATAGATACAGTGTGTTTTGCTTCAAGACTGGTAGTTCGACCAATCGAATTGCATCTGGAATGCAACGCTTGGCACTTGCCTTTAAAAGAAGGAAACGTTAAGATCTAGGCTATCCTCTTAATATCTTCTGAAGAGGTTTGCTCTAGTCCATAACATGTTCTGGAGTGGAGGGTTGACCTCCAAAAACTACAAGCATCTTCCTACATGCCAGGTATGACTCCAACCTGCAGAGTTTGCCATGATTCCCACTGATTCCAGTTTTGCTAGGGCTCCTTGATGTCATACCTGGTCAGATGGTGCCTTGATATCAAGGGCTGTCACTATCACCTCGCCTCCGGAATTCAGCTTTGTCCATGTTTGAACCAAGGCTGTAATGAGGTCAGGAGCTGAGTGGCCCTGGCAGAGCCCAAATTGGGCGTCACTGAGCCGGTTATTGCTGAGCAGGTGCTGTTTGATAGCACTGTTGATGACACCTTCCATCACTTTATTGATGATCGAGAGTCGACCAATGGGGGTGGTAACTGGCCGGGTTGGATTTATCCTGCTTTTTATGTGCAGGTCACACCTGAACAATTTTCCACATTGTTGGCTAGATGCCAGTGTTGTGGATGTACTGGAACAGCTTGGCTTGGGGCGTGACAGGTTCTGGGACACAAATCTTCAGTACTATTGTCACAATGTTGTCAGGGTCCTTAGCAATATAAAATAAAATATACAATCCACAAGGAATTCCGTGGTGGAATGGAAATATCACTTCACTAGCAATCCAGAAGATGAGGATAATTCCGAGAATGTGGATTCAAATCCTACAGTAGCAACTGGTGGAATTTAAATTCTATTCATAAATGTGGCTTTATAAAACAATGATATTGAGCTAAAAGTCACTTTTTTTTTTAAATTGTAAAACCCATGTGGTTCATTAGAGTCCTTTTGGGAAGGAAATCTGCCATCCCTACCAGATCCGGCCTCCAGACCCACAGCAATGTGGTTGATTCTCATCTGCCCTCTGAAATGGCCAAGACAAGCCGTCCAGGTTTTGACTGCCCCCACACCCACAACCCCCAAAACCCCAGTGTTTCTTTTTACATTCATTCATTCATGGGATGAGGGCGTCGCTGGCTAAGCCAGCATTTATTGCCCATCCCTAATTGCCCAGAGGGCAGTTAAGATTCAACCACACTGCTGTGGGTCTGGAGTCACATGTAGGCCAGACCAAGTACGGACGGCAATTTCCTTCCATAATAGGTCATTAGTGAACCAGATGAGTTTTTCTGATAAGCGACAATGGCTATCGTGAGACCCTTAATTCCAGATATTTATTGAATTCACAATCCACCATCTGCCATGGTGGGATTCGAACCTTAGTCCCCAGGACATTACTTGGGTCTCTGGATTAACAGTCCAGCAATAATACCTCTAGACCATTGTCCTTGAACACTGGGGAAGCAATAAGTGATGGACAACAAATATTGGCTTCAGTGGTGTCCACACCCCGAAGAATTAATTTGAAAAAATACGAACTAAATGAAGAGTGCTCAAGGAAAAAGCAACACTAGAACAAAAACGTGTCACGATTTCAGCCATTTAGCATCAGTACTGAAAATCTACTGCAATTTCTTCTACAGGGCAAGGTTTAGGGTTACGAAAAGAAAGGTTAACCTAGATGTAGCTGGATTATAGATGTCACTGAGCAGTTGCAGACAGGCTACAGCGGATGTGTAACAATGGCTTAAGGCAGATGAGCGTGACATACTGTGTCACGCTCCTGGCAAAAACAGCAGCATGGCATTCCACAGCTCTCAGTCTGGTGAGACGCTATTAGGTAGTAGTAGAGTCCCAGTGTATTCATACCAGGGACAAAAACAGTTGATAAAGTAGGTTGTTACCCAGAAAGTGGTTACAAGAGAGAGCTTGGATAAGGTGATTAGGATACGTGAATTTAAATTGCACTGTAGAAATTCTCCTTAAGCAGCACCTACAGCTTCCCCTCCAAGCTACTGACCATCCTGACTTGGAAACACAGCATCGCTCCATCACTGTTGCTGGATAAAGATGCTGGAAGTCCCTCCTTAGTGTATCTACAGCAGTGGTTCAAGATGACAGCTCACCAGGTCCTCTCAAAGACAACTGGGGATAGACAATTAGTGCTGGACCAGGCAACCACACCCATGAATTTCCTATGAACGAAAGCAAGAAAGAGTGGGGTGGCGGAGAGATAAGTTAGATAACTACCCGAGGAAGAAAGGGATAGAAGGATATACTGATCAGGTGAGATGAAAGCAGGGATGTGGCCAGTTGAAGCATCAACTGTTTGAATTGCCAGCCTCTGTGCTGTACTTTCCCTACAATTCTAACTCGAAAACATTCCCCACTGTTCAGAATGTTCTGCAGCACAGATTCAACAGAGAAGTTTCCCTGTACACGATACATAAGCTGGCAACAAAAGAACTGGGCTAGTCAACACTCCGAGAAGAAAGGGAGAGCAGTTAACCTAACCAAGCACGGACAACAAAAGGAATGCTCCAATGAAGCACAGACTAGTTTCAGTAAAGCTTTCACAGGTTGGAGGCTTCACTTCTGATATAAATCAAATGAGTTGAACCAAGGGTGCATCGATGACAAGTATGGAACTGCAAGCTACACCATTAATAGTCTCTCTGAACACTAAGCTGCCCGCTCCACTCTGCCTGTGGTTATTCTTGCTTGAAAAGGACAATTTTCTGTACACATTCATGATGAAAGAAGGCTGCGCACATCTCTTCCAGAGTTTCAGGTCAACCCCAGGTCACAAAAGCAGAAAATAGCAGCACAAACCATTCCAGGCCCTACAGAGAGCGGGGAGGACGAGTTGGAGGCCTCACGACTGTACTGCAGAAAGACACTGACTCATCTAGCTTCTGCATCCAAAAGATTAACTGAAACAATTTTGTCTTTTGCTTTAAAAGACAAAAGATATGTTAAGATCTACTAAGGTAGAACCCCCACCCCACCCCACCCTCTGCAAGTAAATCCAGTGCCTAGTCAGCCATTCAGGCTGCAAGATCTCCAGCTTGGTGTCTGGTACAAGCAGACTAAAACTGTCTTTAAAAAAAAGCTCCTCGGTGACAATAAAAATGAGGGGTTTTTTTAAGGTCTGGAGAACATCTTTCACAACATTTGAACATCCTAATATATTTCAGAGCCAATCAGTACTTTCTGAATTGTTGAGAAGTCGGAACTGCCCATTTGCAAACAGCAAGATGTGATAAAAGAGATGACCAGATTGTTCACTTTCTCTCACATAGCTATGGAATAAGACCCTCAGCAGGGCTTCCCTTTTAATTGGGATTCTTGATGTCTACCCCAGTTAGCAGAGAGTTAACAGTTTACCAGTTCTGAAGAGTTGTCACTGGACTCATATAGTCAAAGTCATACAGCATCTTTGGTCAAAGTTTCCCAAACTAAACTAGTCCCATTTACCTGACTTTGGCCCATATCCCTCTAAACCCTTCCTATTCAAGGATCCGTCCAAATGTTTTTTAAACACCAACTGTACCCACATCTGCCACTTTCTCTGGAAGTTCATTCCACACACAAACCACTATGTGAAAAATTTGCCCCCCTACGTCCCTTTTAAATCCTTCTCCTCCTGCCTTAAACCTATGCCCTCTAGTTTTGAACTCCCCCACCCTCAAAACATGGAACTCTGCTTTCTCTCTCCTAAACATGGAGCACCACAGATGCTGCCAGGCCTGCTCGGCTTTGCCAACAATTTCTGTTTTTACCTGACAGTTGAACATTTCTAGTGAAAGATGAAACCTCTACTATAGCTCTTACTCAGTACCGTACCGGAATAGCAGTCTTGGTTATAAGGAGACAAGCCCACATGAGTGAACGTATAGCAAGGTCAAGATCCAACTCAACCCCTTTCCGTTCCAGAGATATCAGGCTTGCACCTTTCCCTCTCACAATACAAGTGAGCTTATCATCAGGATAAATCTGTGTTGTTTGCCTATGCTGGTATAATTCTGTTTGGATTTGGTTAACAGAGGGCAGGGTGAGAGATGAATCCTAGAGCCCTGTGAGAAATGCTTCTTGCTCAGCTCTTCCTTACAGGATGATGATCAGGACTGCATCTGTTTTAGGTGAAAGGTTCCATGATAATTGGAGGCGAATTATAAATACACTGCCTGTAAGGGGAAACAGATCAAATAGTCACTTTTAAAAAGGGTATCAGATAAATATTTGAAAAAGAAAGCTTCATAGGTCAATTTAAAAAAAAGGGTTAGAGTGACAAGTCAAACAGCTTTCGAAGAGTCGACACAAGGATAAAGGACTGAATGGCTTCCTTCTATACTGTATGAAGGTATGATGAGTCATCACACCTATGTAGCTGAAGTTACAGGAGACTTTCCTTGTGATACGGAGAGAGAAAAGGTCTACGTTACTCCAATGGTTCCAATCACTCCACGTATTTCCTACGGTATATTTGCAATGCACCTAGCACAGAGTATCACTTGAAATAGGACAATCAGGTGAGGAGCTGATTGTGCGCAACATTCCATTTGTTTAATATTAATAGCAGAACCAAAACAAAAATTAGTTAATCAGATCTGAGAACCTCCAAACAATACTCTGCAAGATAAGGGCTCAACTCCAAGAATGTGACTTGGCAAAATACACCCTCAGTCACACTTATGAACAGCTCAAAATCTTGTCCTTGTGTTAAACCGTTGAGACTGCTTTATTTTTAATCAGAACAGAGCACTGCATCTCTGTTCAACTATTGACATCACAGAGGTATAGCACAGTCTGGCAGTTTACAGAGACATGGACTCTGTACTGGAGAAAGTCAGCAGTCCCATTCGGGGTGAGTAATACCCTGTACGAGCCAATAGAGCAGAATGAAGTGTCATATAGGGAGGCTGGATTAAATGAGGTAACTTCTCTCAGTGGTCATGGGATTTAACCATTCAACTTCATGTTCAAAAGAATGTGATGTGATATTTATCACGACTACATCAGCAACTATTAAAGTCCAGCGGATTCCTTGGATGCATACTCACCCCGATATCCACACCCTTCAACTTGCTCTCACTTAGAAACAGACAGCTTAGCACAGGCTCAATGATTGTTTGAGCAATGAATTAGCAATTTTCTACAATGCTTATTTATTCCAGCCTGTCTCTATGTCTATTCACAAAGTTAAAGCCTAATGAATGCAGAAACAGGCAACTGGGGTGTAAGCAGATATCGATACAAGTCTTGACACTTTCTTGGTTCAAACAGTATTTGTAGTGCCAACAGATTTAAGACACATTTTGGTCTGTGAGATTAGGATCTGTTCTTTATGTTCCCAGAAATTGCTCTATTTCCACTGACTGAACAATGGATGTACTTCCCAGACTGCACAATGCACCCTTCATTCCCAGGCACCACAGCCTTTTCAACAGCCCATTCCATAAAAGCTACATCCACAACAGAAGACCGAAGCTTCTAGACGCAGACAGTTCCTTGCCAAATCACAAAACTTTAAAACGAACAAGGCCAGAAATTACAGGAAACACTCAGCAGGTCTGACAGCATCGTTGGAGAGAAAGCAAAGTTAACGTTTCAGGTCCAATGACCCTTGTTGAGAACTCAAGATCCGTTCTATAGAAGGGTCACTGGACCTAAAACATTAACTCTGCTTTCTCTCCACTGATGCCAAGCTTTTCCAGCAATTTCTGCTTTTGCTTCTGATTTCTAGCATCTGTAGTTCCTTCTGTTTTCTAAAAATTTAAGTTTCAGAAAGAATACAGAGCTGCAAAAGGAAACAAGAACATAAGCAGCAAGCAGACCATTCAACTCATATTGCATGATGGAACAGGCTCAATGATTGTGGCAGATCTTCTGCTCCTGTTATACACTTCCAACCATTCCCTGTATTTCACAGTTCCTGCAGAAACCCGAAATCTACTGTTTTCTGCCTTAAATATATTCAAAGATGGAATATCCACAACCTTCGAAGTAGACAATTCCAACAACCCACAAATCTGAATGAACAGTTTTCTCTACATCTTGGTGTGAACAGGTTCTATGCAGTGTTCTGGATTCCCCAGTCAAGGGAAGCATGCTCGAGTGTCTACCCTTTCAGGGCCCTTCACTATTTATAGTGAAAGCAACCTTTCATTCTTCTGAGCTCCAAAGTGCATAGGCCCAATTTACTCAGTGCTCTCTCTCTCGCCTCAACTCCACCCTACCTAAAACCAATCTGGCCAGTTCTGAGGAAGGGTCACCGGACCCGAAACATTAACACTGTTTTTTCCTTCACTGATGCTGCCAGACCTACTGAGATTTTCCAGCAACTTTGATTTTGTGCCCAATGTTTTACTTTATTGTCTCCACAGTTGGTAAATATCTCCCGTCTGCCTTCTCTTGCCCTCCTCATTTTACATTCCAACACAACTTTGTGTGATCAGCCACTGGAAGCAAGGACAAGAATGAATACAGAAATATGGTGAGTGGAAGCTTCTATTGTTTTCATCCTACCCCAGTAGGAAGAGTAGTTATCAGATGTTTAAGATTGAGTGCAGTGACAAGGAAAAGGGTGAAACGCTATAGATATTACATTTCTGTTGCAAGAACAAAGTAACAAGGTGATTGGATGTGGCAGTGGCAAGGAAAGCAACAGTGTGAACAAGTAATTAGGAGAAGGAGGCAGAGAATGCTGGAGAAACTAAGCAGGTCTGGCAGCATCTGTGGAGAGAGAAACAGAATCATGTCATGAACTCTTTCCCTCTCCACAGATGCTGCCAGACCTGCTCTGTTTCTCCTGCATTCTCTCACTGTTTGTTTCAGATTTCCATCATCTGCAGGATTTTCCTTCAATAAATGCTACATTTTCACTTCCCTTTTCACAACCCCTTCAAATCATTGCAATACTAATAATGGTTGCCTCGTAGTCAAGGTGCTGTTTCTTTGTCCAATGATACAACATCCTCCACCTCTCACCCAAGACAAAAAAAAAAGGCAGATAAGCAGAAGGGGAAAGTCAGTAAAGCAGATCCAAGAAAATGGCAAAAACAGAGACACACCAAAAAGGCAGGTGAACAAGTGGTGGTCTCTTCAGCCCTGGCATTCCTTCCATCAAACCATGGCTGCTTAGGTGCCAAGTGTCTCTCACTTTTCAACACTTCAGTGCGTATTAATAAAGGAAAGCAGTTAGTGACAGATTCAACATGCTTGTAATCCAACTGTCCATATGTACATGAGCCAAGGCTGCAGGGTCATTAAACTCTGCCCTCACTTTAACAACATGGAGAACTTGCATTGCACAGTTTAGCAGTAGAACAATCCATGCCATTGACCTGGTGTTACCTCATATTACTCTCCAAACTTGTGTGACCAACACCAGCGCCAGACACAGTCAAATCTATTCTTGGTAGATTTCCCATAGCCTCGACATGAGCGGTCGGAGGATACAACAGGAGGATTCTATGCTGTGAAGAAGAACGTATTGTTATGTACTTTGAATCAATGGAAAGCTTTGAAGCTATAGTGGCATCCTAACAAGCCAAGAACAAATGCAAATTCCTCAGGCAGATTCCTTGACGTCAATTGGCTGGAGGAGGTCAGACCCGATGAAAGGAATATAAAACTTGCTGGTAAACCAGACAGGAACAGACAGAGGAATAACATTGCAGTAGGGAAAAACAAAGTGATGAAAGGAACAGCAAACAAATTGAAACATTCTGGAGGTGACAAAATGGGGCATTGAAGAACAGGTTATAACGAAGCTTCCGAGGGGGGAAGAAAGAGGAAATTAATTTGTCTCTTCAAATCAAAGTACAGTATGGCTGGAATAAAGGCAAAGCAAAACAGAAATGAAATTAGGAATGATGTAAATGCAGATGGTACAGGGTTGACAGGGTCAGTGTCATTTGGAAGATTCATTGGTTTGAAACGAGAAGGGAAACAGCAGAATTAGAAAATAACTAACCAGAGAGAAAGAAAGGTCAGGCCCCAATTTCAGAGGATAAAGTACACACGTCAAGAGAGAGACAAGCCACTCAAGCTATATGTGCATGAAACAGGAAAAGGGGAACTTCGTTTCATACTGGATGTGCTACCGGCTACTCGTTTTGTTTCCTGAAAGTCAATGGGAAATATGAACTTGGGCAGGATATAAAACAGACAAGACAACGAGACACAGCTTCCCACGGGGCACGTTGTTAAAGTTATACCCCAGAAACAACCAGCTTGCTGTGGACACACTCAGCGCACACCCTGAATCCAATGCACACACAGTCTCTTGTTCTAAATGGCTCATGGGGGTGTGACATGATCAGCTCAGTTGGCTGGATGGGTGGTGTTCAACGCAGGAACTGAAGGCACGCTCTGCATCGGCTCACAATACAGAGGAGGACTCTGATTCTCAACTTTCCGCCTCACCTGAGGCAGCGGCCCTCAAGTTAAACAACCACCAGTTGCCCATCTCCACAAAGAGGGCAGCCGCCTTATGGCTCAACAGGACTATGGCAACTTTACCTTCAATGACTCAGTAATCCCCTGCAGCGTATTAACCTGTCTCTATGCACAGATGGTGCAGAGGAGGGTTAAGGTACAGATCCTCCTCTCGCCCCAGAGTCAACGCCGCTAACATTCCAGATGTGTGCACAACTGCCACATTGTTAGCTGATTAACTAAGTTATGGGGAAACCAGCAGTCACTTTGGCACTTTCAAACCCACAGAATTAAATACTATGCAGTATGTCTGCCAGCATCTCTGAAGACAAAAACAG
This sequence comes from Ginglymostoma cirratum, assembly GCA_024137785.1. NCBI lineage: Eukaryota > Metazoa > Chordata > Chondrichthyes > Orectolobiformes > Ginglymostomatidae > Ginglymostoma > Ginglymostoma cirratum. The sequence goes on along the minus strand of JAHRHZ010000020.1, from coordinate 54,219,000 downwards.
CCAAAATGTTTCAGGTCTGTGACCTTTCAGGGTTGGGAGAACTCCAGAATTCCAATAGGTTTTCAGTGAGTGAAAAGGAGGGAGCACAGTGAGAAGAACAAAAGGGTCTGTGAAAGGGTGGTGGGATTAAATGACAAGAAAGTGTCATGGGTGAGACCAAAGGCAGTGTTAATAAGACCAATGGACAAAAACATCAGAACATGTGTCCAGAGGAGGTGTGAATGGCATGGTAATGAATAGCTGTCATCCCAAACATGGGACACAAAAGGAAAACAATGACCTCTTGACAAAAGCCAGTGATTAAAAACAAAACAAAATAGGGTAGAAGTTATAATCTAAATTTGTTACTCGAGATTGATTCTAGAAGACTGTGAATTGAACTAACGCTGATGACGGAGGCAATAAATGAAATTAGACTCCGAATGTGTACAGAAACCATTTATCAGGTGTTGGACAAATACACAAGTGTGTTAAACAAATCGCTCTGAGCTTAATCACACCTACAAGACATCTGGGGGAAGACATAAAGCCAGTCAGCCCCCAGAGGGTATGAACCCCTTTAGTGAAGTAAAGAGAATCCGCAAGAAGGGTTGAAGAAGGAAGAGACAAGAAAGTGTTAAAACACGACACCTTACCAGACTAATTAGTTTCAAAAGATGTGAGATTAAACTGAAAAAGAGACACCGTGCTACTTTGCTCACCAGCAAATATTTCTCACGATTATGGCCTACTGTTTTCTGCCTTAAATATATTCAAAGATGGAATATCCACAACCTTCGAAGTAGACAATTCCAACAACCCACAAATCTGAATGAACAGTTTTCTCTACATCTTGGTGTGAACAGGTTCTATGCAGTGTTCTGGATTCCCCAGTCAAGGGAAGCATGCTCGAGTGTCTACCCTTTCAGGGCCCTTCACTATTTATAGTGAAAGCAACCTTTCATTCTTCTGAGCTCCAAAGTGCATAGGCCCAATTTACTCAGTGCTCTCTCTCTCGCCTCAACTCCACCCTACCTAAAACCAATCTGGCCAGTTCCCCTCATTTCCTTTCCCCTCATTTACTCACAAAACATGAGCATTTTAGAAGGAAAAGTAAGGAAAGACGACACAGGTACCTTTTATCTCTGATACAAATTAAATGGTGCCATTTCTAAAGGGAATGCGGGGGTTCACATGCAGGAAGAGATTTCAATCAAGGTCAAGAAATCCAAATGGAGGAGATTTTTTATGAAGAATATGCCTTCATAAAGAGTAGCACATAGTAAAATGGCAAGGAAGACATTCAAATCTTTCTAAAACCCTGGTGAGGCCATAGCTGAAGTATCGTGGACATGCAGCCTCTTGTGTCCGTGAAACTTCAGTATACACGTAACTCGGCTAGTTCCACATTCCTGCTTTTTTGCCCTTTAGCCCTGTGAACGCTCCCTTCAGGAGAAGTGAACATGTGCCCACATCACTCTCAGCTGACACACTGCAGATCCTAAGCACTTACTACTTAAACATACAGCTCACTTCCCCATCTTTTAGACAATGACTTGCCTCATCTGTGTGGTTTCGATGCAATTAGCAACAAAGAACATAGCCTAGGAAACAAGGCAAAATATGTAGAGATAACAAGGTGTGGAGCTGGATGAACACAGCAGGCCAAGCAGCATCATAGGAGCAGGAAAGCTTGACCTTTCCTAGGCCCTTCCTAGGCCCGAAACGTCAAGCTTTCCTGGTCCTATGATGCTGCTTGGCCTGCTGTGTTCATCCAGCTCCACACCTTGTTATCTCGGATTCTCCAGCATCTGCAGTTCCTATTATCTCAAGGCAAATATGTAGTTGTTTCCTTTGAGTGTTTCAGCCGAGCAGAGATGTGACAAATTCCATACCTCCTCCAGTTACTGAGATTGATATCACTGACCCTGAAGTCCCTTACAAATAAGTATCTGTCGTAATTGTTCAATGTTATAATGATGTAACATGATGTTCTGCAACCAACTACAGCAATTTCACCAAAAGCAGATAGATAAGCAGTAAAGTGAGAAGGTGAACTACAAGCCAACCAACACGCAGAATAAAAGAACTAAGTTTTGGTGAATTTTAACCCAGCCCAACATTCCAGACTACATTAAAAAAGGAAAAGACATCACTATTTTTGTTACCTCCCCTGATTAACACCAGAGCCACCAGTCTGTGATCTCGCTGAACAGCCAGCTCCCATTCCCCAGTACAAAAAAATACAGTGGATGCTGGAAATGGGAACTAAAAGCAGAGAACTGGAGGAATTCAGCAGTTCTGGCAGCATCTGTGGGATTGACTCTTCGGAATAGGAGGCAGTAGTTGAAAAGAGGGAGGTGACGGCCTAGTGGTATTATCGCTGGACTGTTAATCCAGGGACCAGATAATGTTCTGGGGACCAGGGTTTGAATCCTGCCATGGCAGATAGTGGAATTTGATTTCAATAAATATCTGGGATTAAGAGTCTAATGATGACCATGAATCCATTGCCAATTGTTGGAAAAACCCATCTGGTTCACTAATGTCCTTTAGAGAAGGAAGCTGCCATCCTTACCTGGTCTGGTCTATGTGTGACTCCAGACCCACAGCAATGTGGTTGACTCTTTACTGCTTCTGGGCAAGTAGGGATGGGCAATAAATGCTGGCCTAGCCAGTGACGCCCTCATCCCGTGAATGAGTAAAAGAAAAGGGAGTTTCTGCAGTAAAACGTGGGAAGGAGAAAGAAGGGAGGCAGAAGGGAAGATCAATGAAAGTTTAGAGGGCAAATGTGATTAGCAATCACATGTGCCAGAGAAAAAAAAAGGTACAGGGAGTGGTCATACTTGTAGAGAGGTAAACAGGTCTAGAGTCAGCATGAGTCAGCTCTGCTAGAAGCAAAACCAGGAAAACTACACATGGCAAGAGGGTGAACAAAGACTATAATCTGAAGTTGTTAAACTCAATATTGCGGCCAGAAGGCTGTAAAGGCTTAAGGAAAGCAAAGTTGACTGCTACTGACATCAAAACAGCATATGGTCAGGATCAGCATCAAAAGAACTGTAGCAAAACTGGAGTCAATGGGAACTGGAAAACACTCTGCTGTCTGAAGAGTGCAAAGGATGTTTGTGGTTGCTGCAGGTCAATCATCTCAAACTCAGGACATCTCTGCAGCAGTTTCTCCTGGTAGTCTCCCAGGACCAGACATTTTAAGCTGCTTCATCAATGACATTCCCTCCAATGTAAGGTTACACCTTACCTGTTCCCAGATGATAGAACAATATTCAGCATCATTTGTGACTGAAGCAGTCCATGTCCAAATGCAACAAGACAAGGACAATACCCAGGTCTGGGCTCACAACTGCCAAGTAACAGTGGTTAAAACTCTTGCCTTACAGCACTAGGGACCTGGGTTCGAATCCAGCCCTGGGCGGCATGATTCTGATTTGGTTTATTATTGTCACGTGTACTGCACATACAGTAAAAGTATTGTTTTTTTGTTCTATACTGGCAAATCATACCTTACAGAAGTAAATCAGGGTAATAGAACAGAATACACAATATAGTGTCATGGCTGCAGAGAAAGATCAACTCCAATATCAGATGTCTGTTCATAAGTCTGACAACAGCGGGAAAGAGGTTCCTGAATCTGTTGGATGACTGTCTATGTCAAATCTCCACGTCAGTGTGGGTTTCCTCCTGGTGCTTCAGTTTCCTCCCACAGTCCAAAGGTGTGCAAGTTAGGTGGATTGACCATGCTAAACTGCATACATCATGTCCAGGGGTGTGCAGGTCAGGTTAAAACAAAAAAGACCCACGCAGGGTTATGGGGATAGGGTGGGGCTGGGTCTGGGTGTGATAATCTTCAGAGGGTGGTGCAGAGTCGATGGGCCAAATGGCCTCTATCTGCACTGTAGGGCTTCCATGAAAATTCACACCACACAAGTGCCAGGCAATGACAACCTGAAACAGGAGAACAGTCCAACCAATGCTTCTTCACATTCAATGGCATTACCATTGCTGAATTAACCATCATCCTGATGGTCATCACTAACGAGAAGCAGAACTGGACCAGCCACGTAAACACAGTGGCTACAAGACCACGTAAGAGATTGGGAATTCTGCAGTGACTCACCCAAGCCTGTCCACCATCTACAAGGTACAAGTCAAGCTTGTTATAGAATACTCTCCCCCCGAATGAGTACAGCTCCAATAATACTGTGGGAGCAGCTTGACAAAAAAAAAATTACGACATCCTATTTCATTGTCTCCCACCTATTGCATTCATTCCCATCACCACAGATGGCCAAAAGCACTAGCATTTACCATCTGCACGTTACACTGCAACCAACATTCCTTGGAGAGCACCTTCTGACCTGCAACCACTTCTATCACAAAGAACCAGGGCAGCAGATACATGGGAACACCACTACCAGCAAGTTCCCCTCCAAGCCACTTACCATCCTGACTTGGAAGTATATCACCGTTCCTTCACTGTTACTGGGTCACAATTCTCCAGCCCCAACAGTACCATGGGTATGCTTCACATGAATTGCAGTGGTTCATGAAGGCAGCTTACATTTTTAAATGCCCTAGAGGTGGTGATGGGCAAGATGCACTGGTCTAGCCAAGAGCACCCACATCCTCTGAATGAATTAAAGTGCCTCAAAAGGAAGGTGAGATGTTGCTCCTCCAGCTGGGTGTTGGGATTCCCTGCAACACTGCAGCAAATCTGAGACAGAAATAGGAGCAAAATCCATCCTGAGTCATATAAACACTCCAGCATGACAGATGACTTTGCAGAACATTTTCCTGGAGGTCAGCTGATGCGTGCATTCTTTGCCTCAGCTTTTTCCCACGGCAAAGACCAATCTAAAGGGAAAAGTATTAGAAGTGGAGAAAGGTGGAGAACTGGGACAGGAAAAGAGAGCAACACTTACGTCTCCCCATCTTAGCGTACCAAACACCCTCAAAATATATTAAGAGGATAGCCCAGACCCTAACTTCTTATTTTAAGGCCAATACCAGGCGTTGCTTTCAGGATATAATTCAATTGGTCAAACTAACAGTTTTGAAGCAAAACACACTTTATTCACCCTCCATAGATAAAACACAAAAAAAAGAAATTGAGTTTTCAACCAATTCTGTGTTTTTTTTGAAAAAAAGTCCTCAGAAAATCTTCCTGAACTTTGTGAAATTGCAGAACTAAGCACATAGAATAAAGATCCTTCCTACTGAGTTACTCTTGGTAATTGTTCATCCAATGTTTGTGCCATTTCAGTTGCCATTTTCTTTAGCCAACCATTGCCTGAGCAATGAAGGCAGAAAGGAAGATAGATATCGAAGAAAAAAAAATACAGAGACAACTTGGAATTCCAACAACAGGTCAATGGTCATGGGAATAATTGGAAACAGCTGGTCAGAAATTGAAGTCCAAATAAAACATGGTTCCAACCTTTTGTGAGGTATTCTTTTAATGAGTTAAAAGAGTGAGTTAGGAGAGAATCCAGTGAAAGGGTAGCTGACAGCTTAAAGCCGGCCCAATAGCACAGAATTAACTCTCAAACAAGATAGTTTCTCTCATAATTTATAGAGTAGCAAGAGTAGAGTTAATTCTGTGGATTAGTAACACAGACCAACAGGCCAAAACTTAAAGTAGCAGTTTACACTGTGGATGGAAGCTACAAGCCACATGCAGTTGGCACATTTCAGCAAACACAAGAGTTTGGGAATGCAGACGGCAATGACTCCAGGCAGGAAGATATCACTGTGCAACACCTCTATAATCCAGTCTGTTACAAGCAGTAACTTTGCTGCATGATCTAGTAATTTGGGAATAGCATACTTGGAATAATTCCAAATGACATACCACAATGTAATGAAATTGGATATGAACTGGATTGAACCAATACTGCGACAACTTCAACACAACAAGGCAAGAATTTAAACAAAAATCGACTCTGGGAGGCTGACTGCATGCAAGGAAAGCTAACATATTTGATTTACCTTTGACTAATTTTCTACTTAAGGAAGGATTTTCACTTATGGAGTCATAGATTCATACAGCACGGAAACAGACCCTTCAGTCCAACTTGTCCGTGCCGACCAGATATCTCAATCTGACCTATCCCCATTTGCCAGCAATTGGCTGATATCCATCTAAACCCTTCCTATTCACATAACCATCCAAATGTCTTTTAAATGTTGTAATTGTACCAGCCCCCACCACTTCCCCTGGCAGCTCATTGCATACAAGCACCGCCCTCCACACGAAAAGGTTACACCCGAAGTCCTTTTAAAAATCTTCCTCCTCCCACCCTGAATCTATCCCCTCTAGTGCTGGACTCCCCTACCCAGGGGAAAAGACCTTGGCTATTCACCCTATCCATGCCCCTCATGTGTTTATAAACTTCTATAAGGTCACCCTGCAGCTTCTGATGCTCCTGGGAAAATAGCCCCAGCCTATTCAGTCTCCCCCTATAGCTGAAAACTCCCAGTTCTGGTAACATCCTTATAAATCTTTTCTGAACCCTTTCAACTTTCACAACATCCTTCCTTAAGCATGGAAACCAGAATTGAATGCAGTATCTCAAAAGTGGCCTAACCAATGTCCTGTACGGCTGCAACATGACCTCCCAACTCCTATAATCAATGAACTGACCAATGAAGACAAGCGTGCCAAATGCCTTCTTCATTACCCTGTCTACCTATGATTCACTTTCAAGGAACAATGCACCTGCTCCCTAGGTCTCTTTGTTTGGCAACACTCCCCACGGCCCTACCATTAAGAGCAAGTCCTCCCCTGGTGGACCTTACCAAAATGCAATACATCACATTTATCTAAATTAAACGCTATCTGCCAGTCCTTGGCCCAACAGAACTTCAATAGAACCAGACGTGACCACCAGACATCTCAAAGCTCTTTACAGTTAATGTAGCGTGTTGTCACTGTTGCTATGTAGAAAATGCCACTGCCAATTTGCCCATAGCAAGTTGCCATGGACAGCAATAACAGCCAGGTCACTTTTTTGTGATGACGATGGAGGGATATGTCTGGGCCAAGACCGTTGGGAAGAATGACCCCTGCTTGTGGGAACAGTATTATAGCTTTCTGTCCAGTGAACAGACACAATCTAGCCTTACGTAACAAGGTCTAGAGCTGGATGAATGCAGCAGGCCAAGCAGCATCAGAGGAGCAGGAAAGCTGACATTTTGGGTCTGGACCCCTCCTCAGAAAAGACACAATCTAGCCTTATGTTTCTCATCACAAGTGGCACCCGCAAACAGTGCAGCACTGCCTCTGTACAGCACTAGACTGTCAGCCTTGGTCTTTCTGCTCAAGTACTGGGTTGGGATCTGAACCCAAAATCTTCTGTTTCACAGAGAATGAGAGGCGATCTGAGCCATGGCTTGGAGTTCAAAATGAACTACTCCAAAACCAATGAAGTGTGACACTAAATGGGATGAACCAAACGATGCTCAATGAATCAAGTACAGAACAAAATAGGGTTTAAACTTTTACCATGGGAATTTGAAATTCAGAACAAAAAGCTAGTTAAGACTTCAAACATGTGAGCACCAGAACTGACTCAGTCATTTCTCTGCAGGCAGTTAATTAGCTGTGCATGGGCCCACAGTCCTATGAAAGATGGTAGAGAATCTCCCAATACTGCCAGGCCAGAAAGTTACTGCAGCTCTGAAACCAACACAAAGCCGTCAGGAGATTGTGGCGGGGGGGGCTTAACAGGCAGCCAAGAGATCTGGCCACATCTCCGGGTAAGTAACTCAAAATTCAGAAGGCCACGGGTCAGCAACAAAATCTTGCTAGGCATTCATTAGGATTCTAAACACACTCATCCCCCAGTAAGCAGGTGGTATTCCCCTATCCCATAAAGTGACCGTTGTAGAGAGTTCACGCAGACAAATCATCAGCAGCCAGCTGACCCAGTTTGCATCAGTCTCTGGGAAGTCACTCCCAACAACTCCAAACTGTTTGACTGGCCCAGTCCCCAGCTTCCTTCCCAATAGCTGGAGGCCAGTAAACTCCCACCAGACTCATCCAGCGTCCCAACTAACATCCTCTAAAGAAGTACCTTAACGTAGCTGACTTCACTGATTTTCCAGCTCATTGCTGGCTATAGATTATCAGTGATAACAAAACACCTACTTCTGTCAAATTACACCACTTCAAAAGCGTGGGAACTAAGTGCTGCAGAATAGAACACTTGCCAGTTCAGACAAGCTGTAACAAAAAGGAACAATTTTCTTGTTTATCAGTTCCTATGGCCCTCTTAGTTGCATGACGCAATGCCAATGGCTGGGTGCCCATCAGTGATCAATCTCTATCAATTCACCTGGAACTGACCCAGACAAAGTGTGAGAGAAAACCCAAGCAGTGTAAACCTTTGGGAACTATTTGTCCAAAGTCACCAGTTTGTCCAAAGCATGTTAAATTTACCACATCATCTCAAATTACTCCCTAACCGCAACCTTCAGCCTTACTTCCTGAAATGAATCTACTTGCTTTTGAAATGAATCAATACCGGATCCATCATCCCCCTAGGAAATCTGATCCATAACTTGTATTATCGAGCATTTCTACATTAAGTTAGATGTATAATAAGCTATTCCTTTCCCACCCCTGACATTCGAAAATTATGTCTAAATTTAATCTCAAGAACACCATTTCCTGCAGCAGGAGATTTTTTTTTATCTACTCCACATACCAAAACACCCTTAGGCCTGTCCAAATGATATTGCCAAAGTCATTCAACTGAAAATTATGATGTGGGCTTATAATCAGCAGCTACTAGAACAAAGTTGACCAAACTAGTTTTACCCAGGGCCCCTACAGCCAGTACTCAGACAGCACCCTTAACCCAAGAGACTAGGCTAAATTGGAATCCAAATTCCAGAGATTGAGTTCCACATACTAAAGTGGCCTCTATGTGCCTTTGAAAGTGAGATTGACTTCTTTGATCAATGGTGTAAAGGCTTTTCTTTCAGACGGAGGCATGACATTTCTCATTTCACATTCCCGACAGCCACACAGTTTGTGGCCACAGTATGATTTGGAGCAATGTTTACGTAGCATCTTCAATGTAGTAAACTGCCCAAAAAGTGCTTCACAGGGGCTTTCACAAACAACATCTGACAAAGCCAACGAAGCAGGATATTCAGAACAATTACCAAATACCTGGTCAAAGAGGTGAGTTTTAAAGAGATGCTTTGGAGCAGGGAGATGGAGGGGTTTTGGGAGGGAATTCCAGGATGTGGAAATCATACATGCAGAGGTATTGCTGCCAATGGTGGACTGATTGAAGTCAGGGATGCACAAGAGGTCAACTTTAGAGGACTGCAGATATCTCAAAAAGGATTAGAGAGAGAAAAGGGACAAAGTCACAAAAATTTGAATACAAGAATGAAAAGCATGAAAAAAAAACCAATGTGTTGCCAGACTAGGACGCAACATAGATTGGGCAGCACAAGGTGAAGGACAGAATATGTAGAAACACAATAAAATGGAAGTGGCACCATGGAAACAAACAAGTACTATCGCCCGATGTAACAAGGTGTAGAGGTGGATGAACACAGCAGGCCAAGCAGCATCAGGGGAGCAGGAAGGCTGACGTTTCAGGCCTAGACCCTTCTTCAGAAAATTTTCTGAAAAAGGGTCCAGCCCCAAAACTTCAGCTTTCCTGCTCCCCTGATACTGCTTGGCCTGCTGCGTTCATCCAGCTCTACACCTTGTTATCTCAGGTTCCCCAGCATCTGCAGTTCCTACTATCTCTAAGTACTATCGCTCTTTCACTTTGTAGAACTTTCTCACTCCTGTTGAGAGGGGCTGACCTGTTACCTTCATACATTCAACACTGGGCTCTCATATTCATAGAACAAGCAATGTTCACATGATCTCAGTTTCTTAAAGCCTCGTTTCCTCAAATATATGCTGTCACAAGGCAGAAGCATACAGCAAGGAAGGACTTATTGTCAGGTGATTTTGACTACGTCTCTTCAAATCCTTCCACTAAAACCTTCCAGAACCAGAGCAATAACAAATCCATTGTGCTTGTGTTGGTTCTTTGCAAGAGCTAACCAATTAGTACTGCTTCCTGTTCTCTTCCCTAAAGTCCTGGCAATGTATTCCTTCTCAAATATTTATCCTTTTGAACATTGCTATTGAATCTACTTCCAAATTACCCATGGGCCACCCACCTTTCCTTTGGGGATCAGAACTGATCCTGCAGATCCCACCTTTACACAATGGGAAAGTAGCCGTTGCTGGAAGAACTGTGTCCCTCTATCCCCATATTAGTGCACTTGTAAAGCAGCTGTGTTGCAGAAATCCCTTCACTCATTAAATGATTCTGTTTAACGGCCATTTCATCTCTAGTGGATGCTGTTTATAGCCACATTTACATTGTAGCCTAGGTCTCATGGGAGGAAGCTAATTAAACCACACTTCCCCCATTCAGATTTCTCCAATGTACAACCAGTCTTCCCTTAAACAGGCTGAGCTACCATGACTACGCAGTTCAACAATGTCCTTTGTTGAGTGACAAGGTGGATAGCTAACAGAACATGGGAAGCGAGACATCACAACTCCACAAAAAGAAAAGGGCCTGGAACACAGCTTACTGTAGGAAGACTTACATTCATATAGCAAATTCCACCACTCCAGGACTCCCCAAAGTACTTCATAGCCAATACTTTTGGAATCAGCCATTGTTGTGGAGGTAAGAACTGCGAGAGCCAAGTTTTGCAAACAGCAATGAGATAGCAACAACTGGCTGAGTGATAATATTATCCAGGACGTGGGAAGATCCGCCCCATTCACTGGGATAATGAAATATTATAAAGTTATTTACAGCACAGAAAGATTATTCAGACCAACAGATCACACTGATGTTTGTACTCCACATGAACTTCCTCCTCTTCATTGAAGTGAATCAATAAATCCACTAATCCTTTCTCTCTTTCACACACACACACAAACTTATCCAGCTTTCCCTTGGAGGTATATCTATGCTATTCACCTCTACGACTCCTTGTGGTACCAAGTTCCACATTCTAACTGATCAACAGACTAGACAGGAATTTTAACAGTACCCAAGGGACTAGATAGTGCCCCTTTTAACACCTCATCCAAAGGAGTACTGCACTGTCAACTGTGCGCTTCCTTTGGTATTACATAGGAACATCACACAAATTTGTAACAATCCAGGCCCACGGTGGGTCTTAAGAAAAAAAATGCCTAATTCAGAAACAAGTCTGCAACAACACAACCACCTGCGGCAGCATAACATTCAAAAATAGTCTAATTAGTTGAGGTAACCAATTGATAGCTCCTTCTAACTACAGCAAACTATTTGTGGAAAGAATGCAAGAGCAACAAAAATTCAAAACTAATTACCCATAGTTCCTTCAACTACCCAGACTGATGTCAGAGGTATGCAAAACAAAGTCGACTACTGCAAATGATTTGGAATTAAGATTGTGGAACATCAGACTCACCGAGAAAGAGACCACAGCTATCTAATTCGATTTTTAGCAAACCTTTGTAAAGGATCTCACACTAGAGGCTTCTTTACGAGACAACACATTTGTGGCATTAATAGTAATCTGACATAGTGGATGGAGATTGTGGGCATTCAGCCAATTCTTAAAGTGCTGATTGATGGGTTTGAAGTCTTCTTACCAGCAGTATCCCCACAGGGGTTAGTAATAAGTCTTCATTATCACGATGCCTTCATTACTTGATCCATAATACGTTGTAGTGTTTTGGGCACATAAAGAGAACGGATGTGGAGACTGCAGAATAAACACATCATGCAATTTGAAGGATTTTTTTTAACTAATTTGTTAATATTGGGCTTTCCAACTGTAGCTGGTAACATGAAATAACTCACAGGATTAAGAGTGGACAGCTTCCTTTGCGTTGGGGGCCACCATATATTTCCAAGCCAGTATTGCTCAAGGGAAGCCACCTTTTTTTTTTGACAGTGGGCAATAGGGCAGTCACCAAGCTCCCAAAAAAAGTACCTGCTGGTCTTTACTTCCAGGATGGGACCTCACAGTTGAGTTTCTGCAATGGGCCTCCAGAACAGGCCAACTCCTGACCCATACTTCTTGGCCCAACGTGGCCTCAACGTGAACTTCCAGCCTCAAGGTGATTCCAGAGCAGTCTTCAAGATGAAGCCTGGCGAGGTCTGGAGTCAAGGCCCAGTGCGGACTGGAGACTAGGTGCCAGCATGGACTGGGTGAGAAGGACATGTTCTGAACTTTTCATTTCCCAGTTTTCAAATTTATCCCTACAATCTGTAACGTTGAACTTGCTTCTTTACTTTTTAATTGTTTTTCCTACGAGTTTGTATTAAAGAATCCAAACTGAGGTACATTGTCACCTAAGACAGCCCAGTAAGTGGCGACTTGTAAACTTTTCACTGGAATCATTTAAGTACATGTGAAAATAAAGCTAATTCAGTTCAAGGAAGTTTGCCTAAAGAAGGTTACAGGTTCCTATATTGCCTGTGGTTCAGTTGATATGCCTCTCACTGAAGGAGGAATGGGCAACATAATCCATTTTTTCAAAAAAAAAGTCACATACAAGCAAATCCGCTAAGAAAGGCAAGTTTTCAAACCAGCATTTTCAGACTCAAGTGTTCAACCATTTTGTTAACTTCTGCCCCAATTTTCAGACAGTGACTGTCGGTAATGATAAAGAAGAACAACAGAATCATATTATTTTGCCTTACACTATGCCTTTTGTCACTCTATCTCACGTGGCAGATAATACCCTGTTACAGATCTACTCGTCCCACTTTGTGCTTACAACCATTATGCCTCTGACCAGTTCTGACTAAAAAACGTCAGCAACTCAAGGCATGAACTCTACTTCTCTCTCTCCCCAAATACTTCCTGTCCTTATGTGTACTTCCAACATTTTCTGTTGATACTCTAGATAGGCTTTAAGGTTCGGAAAAACTGGTGAAGAAATCAATGCCCTTGAAAGATTACCAGGCACTTTCACACATAGTTCCACGAATGAAGCCAATTATGTGGCTACTAAATCCTCCAAAGTGGAGTGAAAGACCCTAAAATAATTGGCCCCTTCAGGGGAGTGCAACCCATTAATGGAAACTCTCACTAGCCAAACAGAGCTCCTGGGTGCAAGCTCCTTTGAAATGGTGGCGTTTCCTATTCTATTTATTTACTCAGAGCTACAAATAGGCTAAAATGATGTTCTTCTGGGGGAAGTGGTGGGGATCAGTTCAGCCCTTTGCCTCTCCTGCAATACAGCTGGTCCTGTCTATGACAGCCCCAGGACAATTAATTCCCATTGAGTTGCCAGGAAACCACTTCAATCCGGTTCTGACTAGTTCGAGCCGCCCTTGACCGGTTCCAACCGCCCGGAGTGACTCAGCCGCCTCTACCACTCGGAGCTTCCCCATAGGGGGAGGCGGAGAGAAAGAGATGAGAGAGAGAGAGAGAGAGAGAAGGGGGGGGCGGAGGTTTGGAGGGAGACGCCACCTTACAGCCCTGCCTGTCAGACCTTGCAGTTTGGCGCCAACGAGGCGCATTCTCCAACTGCCGTGCTCTGCAAATCATTTTTCAGGTTTTTTTTTTGGTTTGGGCGGGGTATAAAGGGAACAGCTCTGGTCAGGGAGTTGTGCACACCCCTGCGTGTTGGGCGGAAGCGGTACGTTCCTCACTGCTTGTTACATTGTGGCTAAGCAACGAGAGAGGTGACAATCAGCAGCTCCAACACAATGTGGCAACTAACTGCTACAATGTAACTGTTCCCCAGGGACCATTAAACTTTATCAACAACATATATATTCTGGATGCCAAGACATTACTTGGAAACAACTTATCCAACAGTGCCAGAGGATCCGGCCCGAATGTAAATGTCGGTTTCCGGAACCTTTCCCCTTTTCTCGTTGAGACCACCGTGCGATTTCGACCTCCGTTTCTTATTTTTTTTTCTAAAACCCTGCTACAAATTGTTGGAGAAACAGACGTCCCCAGTGCACTTAGGCTTCATTTCCTAAGCGTTGTTGTTTTGTTTTTAAAAAAAGTTGTACAAATTGGTTTTTGTCTCGGGTTGTTTGCTCAAACGGTGTGCACCACTTTCCTCGGATGTCCAATGATTTGTGTTACTGCATTAAGGACTGCACTACTATACATAGCTCCCGAGCAGGTTGAGACAACTAGCACGGATTTACAAAATAAACTTTTCGAAAGGTTGTGTTGTTTAAGTCTTTCGGTTGTCACAATTAGTTTAAAGATCCGCTCATCTGAAACAAATTAAGAGGAACGTACGGTTTCTCCAATACTTCACCTGGGAGATGGTCAGTCTCACAAAGACCCTCTTTGTTATCTGCTGGTCGAATTAGATATTTGATTTCTGAATGCCAACCAGAAAGAGACCTTTTGTTCAAAAAAAATTCAGCTAATCTTATTTATGAACTTGAACTGAAAGTGCCAGGTACGAGGCAAAAAGCGAATGAATTGGACCCCTCGAGTGGAGGTAAATATCCAAAATAAGGGGGCGGGGAAATCCGACTCCCATCGCCAGACTGACGTTGCAAAAAAAAATATACGAGCGGCTCAACTCTCACAGATGGTGTATAATGCAAGATAGTAAAAGGCCCCTGTTACTGATTCCCAATAAATTGTGCGGTTAAAATATTAACCTGCAATTACATTCAATGAAACTGCAAAGTAGCGGTTTGAATTCATAAACCGACGAGAACTGGGTCTGCTAACGACAGTGAATTTTTAAAAAAGTCAGACAGTACACGTTCAGTATAGCGCCCAATTATAAAGAAACAGATCACATTTTTCCAGCTGAAGACCATTTCCCTGCGATAACTGTAATAGCCTATATATGATTAGGCAGCTGGCTCTAAAATACTTATCTATAACAACAGAAGTTGGAATATATAGGTGCATTAATCATTCCAAAAGCTTCTGCGTTGAGAGGGGCGCCCAGACTGACAAAGGCTTGGACACTAGGCCTAGTGTGTGTGTGTGCGTGCTTGCACTAGAGCTGGCGAATCCGTGCGTTACACAAGATCCCACCGTGGGAAGAGGGGTGAGATCTGGCGTCCACTGCCCAATCCCTCCCCAATATACTCACTCTGCTGATGCTGTGGAGAGGAGGAATCTGTCAAACTGCCCGCGGCGGCTGCACCCGGCAGCACTAAGTGCCTGAGAGGCTCAGGCAGACACTTCTTGCAGAAGGAGTGCAGACATGGCAGCAGCTTGGGATCTCGACTTTGGAAATTGAGCTTGCAGACGGCGCACGTCTCCAGCAGGTTGAGCTGGGCTCCCTCCGCCTTCTCCCCTTGTTCCCTACTCTCGGCTTCGTTTCCTGTATTGAGGCCGGGCTCCTGCGGACTTTCTGCCATGTCTCCAAATTTCAGACGCTTCTCCCTCTCGCAGCTCCCATCCGCCTTGCCACTGGCAGCGAGTCGCAGGGTTAGCTTGGGGGAGGGAGAGCGGGGGTGGGGGGGTAGTTTCTCTGGCCAAGTTGATGCAGAGGGAAACGCTTAGTGACTACAGGGCGTTCTGTTTCAACCCCGCTGTCAATTGCAGGAAATGCTCCATCTGCCGGACACCGCACGCCAGTGAGAAGCTGCGGATCTCAATTCATCACAGCGCGTCACTGGGCCAGATTAATATTAATAATTCCCAGCAACAGGCAATCTGCCTCTACTTCAAAACTATCCTCCCTTCAATGAGTAAGGGATTCCCAAAAGTCTGCCAAATCAGATATCTGACACATGCCCCATGTGCTTCCACATCTGTCCTGACCTCCAGAAAGGAGTCCACCGAAGGCAATACCCCAGTGATAGTACCGTAGACTGTTAATCCAGAAACTTGGTTCATGTTCCTGGGGACCTGGATTCAGGTCCCGCCGATGATGGAATTTGAATTCAATGAAAAAAAATCTAGAATTGAGAGTTTAACAATGACCATTCTGAGGAAGGGTCACCGGACACAAAATGTTAACTCTGATTGTTGTTTTCTTCACAGATACTGCCAGACCTGCTGAGCTTTTCCAGCAACTTCTGTTTTTGACCGTAAACCCATATTTGGGAAATACCCGTCTGGTTCACTAATGTCCTTTAGGGAAGGGAGCTGCCATCCTTACCTAGTCTGGCCTACATGCTACTCCAGACCCACAGCAATGTGGTTGACTCTTAACTGCCCTCTGGGCAATTAGCTAGTGACCCTCTGCTGGAAGGTCGGTGTTAGATCCAGGATTGGGTCATAAAACCCCAAGCAGTTCAGTGTGACGAAAGCACTCTGATAAATATATCATTTTTAGAGTTTGGATTTTTAAATTGTCACATGCTTGGTTTGATACTTGTCCAATTTTTTTCTAAATAACTAGATCGATAACTTCTTTACTTGTGGCATTTGGGCATCACTGACTAGTATTTGATTTGATTTATTATTGGCACATGTACCTAAGTACAGAGAAGTTTTGTTTTGTGTGCAGTGTAGCAGAATATAACATACAAAGATAAGAAATGTGAGAATAAGATCTGCTGTAGAGAGCTCACAAAGAGTCACCTTGTGTCGCTGCCATACTGTCTACTGATAGTGATAGAGTCATAGTCATACAGTGCAGAAATAGGCCTTTCAGCCCAACTCATCCATGCTGACCCAGTTTCCTCAACTGAACTATTCCCATTTGCCTTGTGTTTGGCCCAGATCCCTTTCAACCTTCCCTATCCATATACCTGTCCAAATGTTTTTTTTTTAAATTTTGTAATTGCACCCACCTCCACCACTTCCTCCAGCAGCTCATTCCAAATATGTTCCACCCTCTGTGTGGAAAAAGTTGTTCCCTCAGGTCCCTTTTTAAACCTTTCCCCTCTCACCTTAAGCCTATGCCTTCTAGTTTTGGACTCTCTCTAGATTTTGTAGAAGATCATAGAATCCCCTACAGTGTGGAAACAGGCCCTTTGGCGCAACAAGTCCACACCAGCTCTCAGAGCATCCCTCCCAGACCCATCCCCCTATAACCCACCTAATCTACACATCCCTGAACACTATGGGCAATTTAACATGGCCCATCCACCTAACCTGCACATCTTTGCATTGTGGGAGGAAACCGGAGCACCTGAAGGAAACCCACACAGACATGGGGAGAATGTGCAAACTCCACACAGGCAGTCACCCCAGGGTGGAATCAAACCCAGGTCCCTGGCACTGTGAGGCAGCAATGCTAACCACTGAGCCACCGTGCCGCCCTATAAATCTCCATAAGGTCACCCTTCAGCTTCCTACATTCCAGGGGAACAAAGTCCCAGACTTGGTAACATCCTCATAAATCTTTAGTGAACTCTTTCCAGTTTAATAACATCTTTCCTGTGCTCTGAATTGTATGCAATATTCCAAATGTGGCCTTACCAATGTCTTATACAGCCATAACCCAACTCCTGTACTCAATTCTCTGGCCCAGTGAACATCACAATTCCATCAAAACTATGGCCCTGCTTGAATCAGCGTCATTAGGCCAGAGGTGATGAGTAACAACAACTTACATTTATGTGGCACCTTCAGCATCGATAATCGTCCCAAAGTGAATAAAAATTTAGTCAGAGGTTTTAAGGATGGTCTTAAAAAGAGATATAAAAAGTGGAAGAATCTGGGGAGAAACTTCCAATGCTTAGGGCCTAGAGAGCTGAAGGCATAATTTCTGATGGGGTGGGATGAACAGTTTAAGGATACATCAGAGGCCAGAGATGGAGAAACTCCGTGTACCTGGAAGCTGAAATGAATTTCCAACTTTGGGAGGGACAAGACCTGGAACTGTTTCAAGTGCAAAACGGGAATTTTGACTCCAAGATCCACTTCCCGATGAAGGATGACTGAAAATGTGGATGATGGGTGTAATCAGGAATTGCCAAAGTTGGGGGAGATGATGGTGTTGTGGTAATGTTAATGGACTAGTAATCCGGAAGCCCACATTAATGCTGTGGGATACACAGGGTCAACTCCCATTGCAGAAAATGTTGGAATTTGAATTACATCAGTAAGTAAAACAAAAATCTTGAACGAAAACTAGTTTCAGTAATGATGACCAGGCAATAAATATTAATGATCACAAAAACATATCTGGTTCACTAATGCCCTTTAGGGAAAGAAGTCTGCTATCCTTACTTGGTCTGGCCTGCATGTGACTCCAGACCCAAAATGTGGTTGACTCTCAAAAACAAATGATTGATGGGCAACAAACGCTGGCATGATGCCCTTCTCCCAAGGGAATTTTTTTAAAATGAGTTTCAAGTGTGGGAAATCAGGCAGAAGAACAATTGTAACATGGATATTGTAAAGATGTAGAAGGGAAATTCAGCAAAAGTCATGCTTGTGTTATGCAGGTTGAAGCCAGTGAACTTTTTGACTTAGTGGTTATTGGGGTCAATTGCTCACCAGAGACAGAGTATGAAAAATTGGCTTGAAATTGAGAGTGGCTAAAATAGGGGGGTGAAATACGTACTGAGTGTATGGAGTTTGTGATGTATTCAATGGCTTCAGTCTTCTCAAACTTCAACTGGAGAAGAATAGTCTTCATCCAAGATTGGACAAGCAGAGTCACAACATAGAGACAAAGTTGAGAGATGACAAAGGAAAACTGTGTGTTGTCAGTTTACTGATGGAATCTGTAATTTGTGGGACTAGGAGAAGGCAAGATCATGCTGATGCCTAAAAAGATGGACCTGTTGAATGTTCTGTTGGCTGCACCAACTTTGGTCTCAACGTTTGTTTTTAGTTTAGTTATTATCATGTCCTAACTGAGAAATGAGTCTGAAACCTCAGCTCTCTGGTGAAACTGAAGCTATTTGAAATCAGTCAAAACGTTACTGCCATGTAATAGCACTGTAAAGCATATCGAGAAATGGATACCTTACTTTTTAAATACCCAACAGGAATACCTTGCCAAAATGGACTCCACAGTCAGATTACCCTTTTGTGTTCTTTGTACAGACAAAGGCAACAAGTCTGAACATATTTCTGAGCAGTTACTTAACTGTAAATGTCAGGTGTTTATTGCCTATTTCTCACTATTTCAATAGAAGAGATTCAAAATGACAATGACTGCTGGATCTGCTGGCCACATTAAGATAAGAATCGAGATAAAGTCATTTAGGAGGACAATCATAGCTCAAAAGTGCATGGAATATCAAAGTTAGCTATTGTTTGTCAATTACCTTTGTTTCAATCCATTTTGTAAACCGTGGAGTACATCGATACTGTCATCACATGACTGAAACTGGCTGAACTAATTTTACTAACCCACAATAGCAGGTCAATCTGGGATACAAAGACCATTGTGAAACTATCTCTCACCGTCACTATCTCTCTGCAATGCCTCAAAATCACCTTAGGTAGACAATAGGGACTTACTCATTGTAGCTGAAATAATACATTTCTTCATTGGGGGGAGGCAATGGTGCATTGTTATTGTCACTGGACTAGTAATATTGTCACTGGACTGGTAATCCAAAGATTTAGGTAGTGTTTTGGGTTCGAATCCCACCATGGCAGATGATGGAGCTTGAAATCAATATAAGTCTGGAATTAAAAGTTGAATAGAAGACGTTATAAAGGTCAATGATTGTAAAAATCCATGTGGCTCACTAACAGGAATGAAAATTTATCATGTTGGCCTGGTCTGACCTACATGTGACTCCAGACCCACAGCAATGTGGTTAACATTTAACTGCCCTCCGAAAGAGCCTAGCAAGGCATTCAGTTGTATCAACTGCAAGAAAGTTTCCAAAAAAGGAGTGAAATCAGATAGGCACTCACATGGGCCCCAGCTACACCTGCCTGTTTTCAGTTTGTCCAACAGTCCCTCTTCAGTACGTGCACTGGTACTGCTCCCCAACTCTTAGCCGTTATATCGATGTCTGCATCGGAGACACCTCCCTCCCCTTTCTTGACTTCTCTGTCTACGAACCGACATTTATTATAAACCCATAGACTCCCATAGCTACCTGGACTACACCTCCTCTCACCCTGTGTCCTACAAAAACTCCATCCCATTTCTCCAATTCCTCCATCTCTGTTGCATCTGCTCTGATGAGGTGATGGTACACTCCTGAGCAATCCCACATATCCTCCTATTTCAAACAACGTTCTTTTCCCCCCTCCATCATCCAAACATTCCTCCACCATGGCACCTCCATTCCCCACTTCACACCTCTAAACCCCGCTCCAAATATAATGTAGGTATCCCTTGTCCTCACTTTCCACCCCCCGTAGCCTTCTCATCCAATGTATTATCCTCAAACATTTCTACCAACTCCAATTAGACCCCAGCGCCCAGAATATCTTCCACTCCCTACCCCCTCTGCCTTCCCCAAGGACCATTCCCTTCACCACTCTTCAGTTGGCTCCACACTCCCCACCAATCACTCCGAACCGCATTCCCCCAATCCCACAGTACCTTCCCCTGTATTCGTAAAAGATGCAACACCTGTCTTGCACACTACCTCCATCCAGGGCCCTTAACAGTCCTTCCAGATGAGACAGAGTTTCACCTGCATCCCTTCCAACCTAGTCTACTGCATCCCAATGTGGTCTTGTCTACATTGGTGCTACCAAATGCAGACTCGGTGATCATTTCACTGAGCATCTTCGCCTGGCCCGAAATGGCCAACCTAACCTCCCAGTCACAGCCCATTTCATCTCCCAGTCCCATCCCCCTCCGACATGTCCATCCTCAGCGTCCTCCGGTGCTGTAGTGAGTCAGAACGCAAATTTGAGGAGCAACACCTTATCTTCTGCCTAGGCACTTTACAGCCATGAGGGGCTCAACATTGAGTTCTCTAATCTCAAAAAGCTTCCCACCCATTCCCTGGCTCCCTTTCCAGCCCCGGCCGCGCCCTTCCATTCCACCTACCAACCTTCCTTTCCAGCTAATCAACTGGATTCATCCCTCCTATCGAACAACCAGGTTGCACTTACCACCAGTGTTCATCACCATTATTCCACTACCCTCGCCCCCTCCTTATTCTGCAGCTTCCCCCTATCCCCACATCCAGTCCTGAAGAAGGGTAATATCCAAAATGTTGACTTTTTCTTTCCTCCAGATGCTGCCTGACTTGCTGTGTTCTTCCAGTCTCCTGTTTGTCGACCTTGGATTCCAGCATCTGCAATTCTTTTGTCTCTAAATCAGATGGCATCAACTGAGGCACCAGAAACTAAAATAGCAAACACAGCCCTGTTGGCTCTCCAAATTTGTCCTTACTAATATCTGGGGCCAGTGCCAAATTTGGGATAGCTGTCTCACACACTAGACAAGCAACAGCCTGACATATTCTCACTCACAGAATCGTACACATGCCCACAACAGCATCATTACCATCCCTGGGTACATCCTGTCTGACTGCAGACCCAGCAGACGTGGCATCACATTGGTATACAGTTAGAAAGGAGAGTTGTCCTGTCAGTCATCAACATTGACTCCAGACACCATGAGGCACCAGGTCAAACACGGATAAGGAAACCTCTTGCTGATTACCACATAAACTAAACCCTCCCTCACTCCTCACCGATGAATCTGTTCTCCTCCAAATTGTATGCCATTGGGAGGAAATACTGACATTGAATAGGGTGCAGAATGTAGTCTGGGTTAGTGGCTTCAAAATACTTCAGCAATAACATTACTGACTGATCTGATCAAGTCCTAAAGCTAACAGCTGCTGGACTGGGTGTCTGCAACAAGTAGTGAGGGAACCAACAAGAGGGAAAACCATACTTGACCTCATCCTTTCAAATCTGTGATCTATCTATGCATGACAGTATCAGTAAGTGCGACCACTGCACTGTCCTTGTGGAGACAAAGTCCTGCTTTCATATTGAGAATAATCTCCATTGTGTCATGTGGGCTTTATCACTGTGCTAAATGACTTTGATCAGATCTAGCAACTCAAGACTGGGCGTCCACGAGGCGCTGTGGGCCATCAATAGTGGCAGAATTATTCTCCAGAACAATCTGCAACCTCATGGTCCAGCATATCCCCCATTCAACCATTACCATCAAGACAGGGGATCAACCCTGGTTCAATGGAGAGTGCAGGAGGACATTCCATAAGCAGTATACCTAAAAATGAGGTGCCAACCCTAGTGAAGCCACAAAATAGGACTTCTTATGTGTCATTCAACATAAGCAGCAAGTCATAGACAGAGCTCAGTGATTGCACAACTAGCTGACTAGATCTAAGCTCTAAACTATCCAGTTGTGAATGGTGGTGGACAACTAAATAACTCACTCGAGGAGGAGGTTCCATAAATAATCCCAATCTCAATGATGAGGGAGTGCAGCACACCAGTGCAAAAGATAAGGCTGAAGCATTCACAGCAATCTCCAGCCCGATGTGCCACATGGATGATCCATCTCAGCCTCCTCCAGTGGTCCCCAGCATTACAGATATCAGTTTTCAGCCAATTTGATTCACTCCACATGAGATCAAGAAACAGTTGGAGACACCGGGGTATTGCATAGGCTACAGGCCCTGACAATATTCCAGCAATAGTACTGAAGACCTGAGCTCCAGCCTCGCCACTCTGCTAGAAAAGGTGTTCCAGTTCAGTTAGAACACTGGAATCTACTTGGCAACAAGGAAAATTTCCCAGGTATGTCCTGTACACAAAATGCAGGACAAATCTAACCAAGCCAGCTACTGCCCCATCAGTTTACTATCGATCATCAGTAAAGTGATGGAAGGTGTCATCACCAGTGCTATCAAGCAGCATCTGCTCAGCAATAACCTGCTCAGTGAAGCCCAGTTTGGGTTCCACCAGGGCCAATCAGCTCCTGACCTCCTTACAGCCTTGGTTCAAACATGGACAAAAGAGCTGAATTCCAGAGGTGAGGTGAGAGTGACAGCCCATGACATCAAAGCTGCATTCGACCAAGTGTGTCATCAAGGAGCCCAAGGAAAATACACACAACGACAATCAGGGGAAAACTCTCCACTGGTTGGACTCATACATGGCACATACGCAGATGATTATGGTTGTTGGAGATCAGTCATTTCAACTCAAAGGCATCTCTGCAGGATTTCCTCAGGGTAGTGTCCTAGGCCCAACCATTTGCAACTGTTTCATCAATGATCTTCCCCCCCTCCATCATCATAAGGTCAGAAATGGGATGTTCTGATGATTGCAAAATGTTCAGCATCATTTGCAACTCCTCAAATGTTAAAGAAGTCCATGTCAAAATGCAGCAAGACCTGGATTATATCTAGGCTTGGGCTGACAAGGGGCAAGAAATATTTACGGTACATAAATGCCAGACATTGAGCATTTCCAACGAGAGAGAATCAAACAATCACTCTTTGATATCCTATCTCATTACAATTGCTGAACCCCAATATTAACATCCTGGGATGATCAGAAGCTAATCTTGACCAGATATACAATACAGTTGATACAAAAGTAGGTCAGAGTCTAGGGATACTGCAACACATAACTCACCTCCTGATACCCCAGAGCCTGTCCATCATCTACAAGGCACAAGTCAGGAATATAATGGAACATTTCCCACTTGCTTAGATGAATGCCGCTCCAACAACATTCAAGAAGTTAGACACATGCAGGACAAAGCAGCCAGTTCTCTTCACTACTGATGCTCAGTCGCAAAAGTGTGTGCAATCTGCTTCCCAAGCGCTTAAAAATATCATCTCAAAAGACAAGGACAGTAGGAACATGACAGCACTATCTGCAAGTTCTCCAGCAAGCCACTCACCATCCTGACTTGGAAACGTGTTGTCGTTCCCTCACTGTTGCTCGGTCAAAATCCTGGAAGTCCCTTGGTAATGGCCTTGTTGGTCTATTTACACCAAATTAACTGCAATGGTTCAAGAAGGCAGCTCACCACTAACTTCTCAAGAGCAACTAGGGATGGGTAATAAATGGTGGCCCAGTTAGCAAAGCCCACATCTTAAGAATAAAGCAAATTATATTAGCTCAGGGACAATTACAAAAACAGAGATTGGCAAACTCCATTGTCTCCAATAAACCATGTCCTGCAATGTTTTACTCACCACCTTAAGGACTATGTAAATACATGACCTTTCTTTTCACTCTGATAACAATCAAAGTGTTAGAAGCTCAAACAGCTTCTTTAAAAATCATCAATGGAATTTAGGGAGTCAGAGTTTGTTGCATTTACACTTTGATAGTTATTAAAAATAAACATATATCCTTTATTTCAGTTTGAACTTAACATGTTTTGTACCTTTTATTTTAAGTTACAGCATTCAAGAGGTTAAGATAGTCTTCTCAAAAACACATCCTGTTGCCGTCAGCTAAGTGGTGAGACAGGGCAAAATATCACACATTGTGTTCTGCCTGTATCAACAGATACAGAGTTGTGAAAATTCGTCATTTAATTTCTTGCCACATTTAATGTAAAATTATGTACTCAGAGTGAAAAAGATTGGTAAAGAAAGAAGGGCTTGAAAGCCCGAGAGAGAGATAAATGAACTGAAGAATAAAGATGCAAATGTTCGAGGTAAAGGGACAGCTGGAAAATGGGAAGCATTCAAAAATGAGATGAGAGTCCAGAAACAGTATGTTCCTGTTAGAGTGAAGGGCAAGGCTGGTAGGTGCAGGGAATGCTGGATGACTAGAGAAATTAAGGTTTTGGTCAAGACAAAGAAGGAAGCATATGTCAGGTATGGACAGCAAGGGTCAAGTGAATCCCTAGAAGCGTATAAAAGGCAGTGGGAATATACTTAAGAGGGAAATCAGGAGGGTGAAAAGGGGACATGAGATAGCTTTGGCAAATAAGATTAAGGAGAATTCAAAGGGATTCTACTAATACATTAAGGACATCAGGGTAATGAGGACGAGAATTGGGCCCCTTAAAGATCAGCAGGGCCACCTGTCCATGGAACTGCAGGAGTTGGAGGGGAGAGTAAATGAGTATTTTGCATCAGTGTTTTCTGTGGAGAAGGATATAGAAGATAGAGAAGTAAATAGCGACAGCTTGAAATATGTCCATATTACTGAGGAGGATGTGCTGAGTGTCTTAAAACGCATAAAGGTGGATAAGTCCCTGGGACCTGATCAGGAGTACCCTAGAACTCTGTGGGAAGTGAGGGAAGAGATTGCTGGGTCCCTTTGCTGAGATATTGTATCATCGATAGCCACAGGTGAGGTGCCGGAAGACTGGAGGTTGGCTAACGTGGTGCCACCATTTGAGAAAGACGGTAAGGAAATCTGGGGAACTATAGACGGGTGAGCCCGACATCAGTAGTCGGCAAGTTGTTGGAGGGAATCCTGAAGGACAGGATTTATATGTATTTGGAAAGGCAAGCACTGATTAGGGAGAGTCAACATGGCTTTGTGTGTGCGAAATCGTGTCTCACTAACTTGATTGAGGTTTTTGAAGAAGTAACGAAGAGGATTGATGAGGGCAGAGTGGTGGATTTGATCTATATGGAGAGAGATAAAAGGTACTGCAGTTGCTGGAGAATCCGAGATAACAAGCATGGGGCTGGATGAACACAGCAGGTCAAGCAGCATCATAGGAGCAGGAAAACTTGACGTTTCGGGCCTAAACCCTTCATCAGA
>JAHRHZ010000020.1:54169790-54193013 GCA_024137785.1 Ginglymostoma cirratum | reverse complement strand
GGGCCTAAACCCTTCATCAGATTTCTGATGAAGGGTTTAGGCCCGAAACGTCAAGTTTTCCTGCTCCTATGATGCTGCTTGACCTGCTGTGTTCATCCAGCCCCATGCTTGTTATCTCTTGATCTATATGGACTTCAGTAAGGTATTCGACAATGTTTCTCATGGTAGACTGGTTAGCAAGGTTTGATCGCACGGAATACAAGAAGAACTGGCTATGTGGATACAGAACTGCTTAAAGGTAGAACTCAGAGGGTGAGTGGTGGACGGTTGCTTTTCAGAGTGGAGACCTGTGACCAGCAGTGTGCCACAAGGATCAGTACTGGGTTCACTGCTTTTTGTCATTTATACAAATGATTTGGATGTGAACATAGAAGGTATGGGTAGTAAGTTTTCAGGTTATACTAAAATTGGAGGTGTAGTGGACAGCGAAGAAGGTTGCCTCAGAGTACAACAGGACCTTGATCAGATGGGCCAATGGGCCAAGGAACAGCAAATGGAGTTTAATTTAGATAAACATGAGGTGCTGCATTTTGGAAAGGCAAATCAGGGCAGGACTTATACACTTAATGGTGAGGTCCTGGGGAGTGTTGCTGAACGAAGAGACCTTGGAGTGCAGGTTCACAGTTCCTTGAAAGCGGAGTCACAGGTAGATAGGACAGTGAGGAGGCATTTGGTACTCTTGCCTTTATTGGTCAGTACTTTGAGTGTAGGAGTTGGGAGGCCATGCTGCGGTTGTACAGGTTGTTTCGGCCACTTTTAGAGTATCGCGTGCAATTCTGGTCTCCCTCCTATAGAAAGGATGTTGTGAAACCTGAAAGGGTTCAGAAAAACATTATGAAGACGTTGCCAGCGTTGAAGGGTTTGAGCTACAGGGAGAGGCTGAATAGGCTGGGGCTATTTTCCCTGGAGCATAGGAGGCTGAGGGTTATAGAAGATGAGGAAATTATGGGGGGCATGGAGACGGTAAATAGACAAGGTCTTTTCCAATGGGTGAGGAAGTCTAAAACTAGAGGGCCAAGGTTTAAGGTGGGAGGGGAAAGATATAAAAGGGACCCAAGGAGCAACTTTTTCACACAGAGGATGGTGTGTATATGGAATGAGCTGCCAGAGGAAGTGGTGGAGGTGGTACGATTACAACATTTAAAAGGCACCTGGATGGGTGTATGAATAGGAAGGGTTTAGAGGGATATGGACCAAATGCTGGCAAATGGGACTGGATTTATATAGGCTATCTGGTCAACATGGACATGTTGGACCAAAGGGTCTGTTTCTGCGCTGTATATCTCTATGACTCTGTAACTCTAATTCAAATATTTTTTCTAAATCTCCGATAATAATTGATTCTGAAGGCATGAGATTCCACACTTATAAAAGAGTATGTTTAATTATAGAAAAGTTGTTGGCTCTCAATAGTTCTTAATACACCGTTACAAATTGATTTACACCTAAATGCATCAGTTTTGAGCCTTTCTATGTTCAATGGGTAATTTATTTTTAATGCTTGAATGTTACATCTATCAATCAGTTTCTAGTGATTATGCAGTAGCTGAAAAACAAGGACAGAAATTTCCAGAATTCTGTGTTTAAATGTGCATGTGAGGATATTAGAAGCTTGAGTCCAATTTATGCCATAATAACTACAGATAGCCAAACCACGATTCTGGTTACAATTCAGAGATAACCAGATAAAGTATCATTGTGGATTTGCTTGGGGTATAACCACAAAATCCTAGCCAATGTCACATGTCCTGTGGTTAATCTCTGCGGAGAGCACCAAACCAAAATAACCAAATTTACTGAATTCGTAAGAGTGTAACTAGGCAAGGACCGTCCTACTGAGCTAGTCAGTGGGGGAGAAACATCGGAGGAGAACAGTGTGGTCAAAAGTCACTGAGAGGTCAAGGATACAGGGGGATTGTCACAGCGGAAAAAAGTGGCAGGAGAAAACAAAATATAATGATACAAATGGAAGCAATTAATAATCTGTAACTGGGACAACTGGAAAATAAATGGTGTTAGATCCATAACATGAGTCGCAAAGATTTTCTGTGTGATTTTTCACAAAACATTATGCTAGTTTCTATGTGAATGCAGACTCTGCTCTGAGATACTATGAGCATGTTATTGCAGCTTTCTAACAGTAATAAAGACTCAGTCAGTATGCTGTTTTGGCAGATTATTAAGCAATCATCGGTGACAATAAGGATTATGAAGAATCTTTTCACTGTATGGGCAAATGGCTGGTGCACTGCCCTTTTCCCTCTCTGCACTTGCAGGCTAGAATCTAGCCCACGATGACAAATGTGACAGCTCGAGCGAGGCCCCAGCAGCGGTATTCTCCACACAGTAGGGGCAATCGTCTGCGGAACAAAATCTAGTTGTGGTTCAGCAATAATTGGCACCAGGCTCGAGTTCTCACTCAGCAAAACACAAAGGATGATCATCACTGAGAAGGAAAATTGCACAGTGAATCAGTGGCGGCTGTTTTACTGCTGGTGATTAAGGCACTGTGTCAGGTCAGTGTGACTTACTATCCTTTGCTGACATTAGCCAAGTTCAGCCCACTTAATCACAGTGCAACCTTCAATTATTTGCTCTCCAATTATCCACACTCTTGTTGCCCACACAAAAAAAGCCTTGATGAAAGCCAAGGCTCGTAGTTTTGCATCATCCAGTGAAAGTCTGGTTAAGTATTTTTCATTGATCTCCTATTACAGATCGAATGAGTTAAACAATTTGTTTTTTGTGCAGTTCTCGGCAGAATTTAATGTACATGCAACTGTTATTGAGCATGATGTGGAGGTGCCAATTGTTGGACTGGAGTGGACAAGGTCAGAAAACACGCAATACCAGGTTATAGTTCAACAGGTTTATTTGAAAACACAAGCTTTCGGAGTGTAGCCCCGTTGTCAGGTGAAGTGAGAAAGAAGCACACAGAACACGGAATTTATAAGTAAAAGATCAAAGGGTCGCACAACTGATGAGGATGTATTAAACAACCCTAAGATGCTGTTAAATCTTTAATCAGTTAGAATACTTTAATTGATTAATATGTGTATGTAAATGCTCAAATTCTTTCGTGTCACTGCTCTGAGAGAACCAAAGGTCTTGTCAGTGGAAAGAAGAGGTGACATTTCAGGTCAGACAATGTATGTTAGGTGTGAGACCTTGTTTAAAATCTGTTTGTGTTTTGGTCTGGAATCAGACTAGTTTTATTTCTAAAGTAGGAATTTATAAAATGCCACATTGACTGACTGCCTATAAATTGTATGCTTTTTGAACAAAATAGAATGTATCTGCAAATACAAATTCATTCCATAGATTTGTGTGTGTGGGGTGGGGGGGTTGGTGGGGGAGGCAGCAAGGGAGGGAGAGAGTGAATATGTGTGTGTGAGGGGGAGAGAGAGAGAGAGAGATTGTGTGCGTGTGCGTGTGCGTGTGTGTGCGTGTGTGTGTGAGAGAGAATGGGGGGACAGAGAGTGTGCATGGGGGTGAGACAGAGAGAGAAAGTGTGTCTGTGTGGAAGAACGCAAGGCGAGGACAGTTGAGATGATTAAATCGAGGGTGGGTAAGACAGTTGAGAAGGAAGGAGAAGTTAAGCGATGAAAGGACGACAGTGGGCTCAAGAGGAGAGGGAGCAAAAATAGTTGAGATGGATTTCAACTCACCAAGAAGTTTCTCAGTGCAGAGACTGGCGGGGGGAGAAATCAGAGCAGATACCTCAGTGAGAAACTTTGTGCACCACCACATGAAGTAACAGAGAACAAGGTTTGCTAGAGAGAACTGTATGGAATGGAACAAGAAGAGATATTCAGAAGATGAAAAGTTGGCTGCAGAGTTAGGAAATAGGCTCCTGTGTGATCTCAAAATAAGAGGGATGCCATTATCATTGCTGTTTGAAACTGAGAATGCTGGAGAAACTCAGCAGAACCGAAGAACAGTCATATCAGACTCAAAGCAGTAACTCTGTTTCTCACTCCATCAAGGTGCCAGACCTGCTGAGTGTCTCCAGCATTTTCTCTGTTTCAGATTTCCAGCGCCATAGTATTTTGCTTTGATCTTTGCAGTTTGAGTCAGATATGGGTGTCACCACATCACATGCATATCACCATCAAAGCCCTGATTTCAACACGTTCTCTTGTATATGCTCATGGATGAGAAGGTCCTTATTTGCTTGGAGGCATTCAGTCATGAGAAAGTTGTGGAGTGGGGTGATGGAAGTCAATATACTGAGAGAGTGCAGATGCTCAGAGTTGGGAGTGATAAGGTGCCTTAGGAAGCAGGCTGGCGATATCAGCCACTGGCAGAAATGCAGGATGGTAAAGCAAATGGGGTTAATTGACATTCTTGTTAGTTAAGAGACAGTAAGTGCCAAGAGAGACACAGAGGGAGGGTGTAGAAAAGAGATAGGAGCAAATGCAGACCATTCAGTCCAGTTTTAAAATCTTCCCACTCCTGGCCTCATCCCATGACCAACCCTCCCTCTCATCCCCACCTCCTTGACCTGTCACAACCTGTCCGTCTTCTCTCCCACCTATCCGCCCCTCCCATCCCACTGACCAATCCCCATTACTCCCTACATGCACTCACCTATCACCATCCCACCTACCTTCCCCAGCCCTACCCCTCCTCCCTCTATTTATTTCTGAGCTTCCTTCCCCTTCCCCTTCCCCTATTTCTGAAGAAGGGTCCCGACCCAAAATGTCAATTTTCCTGCTCGTCTGATGCTGCTTGGCCTCTTGTGTTCCTCCAGCTCCACACTTTGTTATCTCTGACTCCAGTATCTGCAGTCCTTGCTATCTCTACTTTATTCTTGTCCTCTAATCCATACGCAATAAAGGCCATGGTGCCATTTACCTTCCCAATTGCTTACTGTCCCTGCATGTGAACTTTCTGTGTTCTTTATATGTGTATATCAAAGTCTCTCAGAACATCAACATTTATGAGTTTCACTCCTTTTGGAAAAAAATTCTGCTGTTTTATTCTTACTAGTAATCCCATACTTCTCCACCTGTACTTCATCTGCTGTTTGCATCCCACTCACTTAAATTGTCTACATCCCTTTGCACCCTCTTTATATCCTCCCACAGCTTATATTCCCACCTAGATTTGCATCATCAGAATATTTGGATGCATTAATCTTTAAATAACTAAAATAGATTAGATTATTTAAATCATCGTAGTCAGCGTGAACTTGCAAGTGGGAAGACATGTTTGATGAACATATTGGAGAGTTTGAGGATGTTGCTAACAGCATTGATGAATGGGAGTTAATGGGTGTAGGATATTTGGATTTTAAGAAGGATTTGATAAGGTCCCCACAAAAGGCTGGTTAGCAAATTTTGAGCACATGGGATAGGAGACAATGAACTGGGATAGGAGATAATCTACTGAGATAGATTAAGGGTTGACTAACAGATAGAAAACAGAGAGTAGGAATAAATGGGTCAATCTCATGTCGGCAGTGTGTGTCTAATAGGGTACCACAAGGACCTTGAGCCCCAGATGCTATATGTCAATGATTTGGAGGTAGAGATAAAACATAATATTTTGGAATTTGGAAATGACACAAAGCTAAGAGAGAATGTGTGTTGTGAGGATGATGTAAAGCTACTTCAGGAGGATTTGGACAGGCCTAGTGAATGGGCAAGAATATGTCCAACCATATGAAATGTGGTCTGGAATATATGGAATAAAACATGGGGAAATGTGAGGTCATCCACTGGTCAGAGAAACTAAGTATTTCTTAAATGGGAAGAGGTTGGAAAGTGTAGATGTACAAAGGGCCCTAAATTGCCTTGTCATAAGTCACGATAGTTAACATACAGGTTATTAGGAAGACTAATGGAAAGCTAGTCTTTATCACAAGAAGATTAGATTCCAATAGCA
Organism: Ginglymostoma cirratum; assembly: GCA_024137785.1. Lineage (NCBI taxonomy): Eukaryota > Metazoa > Chordata > Chondrichthyes > Orectolobiformes > Ginglymostomatidae > Ginglymostoma > Ginglymostoma cirratum. The sequence goes on along the minus strand of JAHRHZ010000020.1, from coordinate 54,187,124 downwards.
AAGTCACAATTCAATTGCACCAAAGCTTAGCTAGACCGTTCCTGGAGTACTGTGTGCAATTTTGGTCTCCTTACCTCAGGAAGGGTATTATTGCCATAGAAGGAGTACAATAGGGGGTTAACAAGGTGTGGAACTGGATGAACACAGCAGGCCAAGCAGCATCATAGGAGCAGGAAAGCTTGACGTTTCGGGCCTAGACCCTTCATCAGAAATGGGGGTTGGTCAGTTCAGTTGGTTATAGCTGGCTTGCAATGCAGAGTGATGCCAATAATGTGGGTCGCCATGAAATTCCTCCCTTCTCAACATCTCCCCTCACCTGAGCCAAGGTGACTCAGGTTAATCTTTCACCAGTCATCTCTGTCTCTAATGAGATGCGCTATGGTCATATGTGATTACGGCAAATTTATTTGATTGGGGGTTGGTTAGCTCATTTGGCTAGACAGCTGATTTACAGTGCAGAGTGACGCCAACAGCATGGTTATAATTCCCATATTGACTGAGGTTAATGTGAAGTGCTCTTCTTCTCAATGTCTCCGTGAGGAATGGTGACCCTCAGGTTAACCACCACCAGTCATCTTTCTCTCCCTCTCTCTCTTGCTCTTTCTCTAATGAGAGAGCAGCCCTATACTTCAGTAGGAATTTATAGTGACTTTTAGATTCACCAGACTTGTTCCCAGGATGGTGGGACTGTCTTGTGAGAGAGATTGGGCAAATCGGCTCTGAAACTCTACAGTTTCAAAGAATGAGAGGTCATCGCATTGAAATCTACATAATACTTAAAGGTGTGGACAGGGCAGATGCAGGTAACACGTTTCCCCTGGTTGGCGAGTCTAGGACCAGGGACCACAATTTAGAAATCAGGGAAATGAAGAGAATTATTTTTTACTTAGAGGATTGTGAACCTTTGGAATTCCCGACTCCAGAGGGCTGTAGATGCTTAGTCTTTGAGATTGACAGACTTCTGACTACTAATGGCAGAAAAGGCAATGAGGATAGTGTGGGTAAAAGGCATTAAAGTTTTCAATCAGCCATGGCCGCATTAAGTGACAGAGGCAGGCTTGATGGGCTGAATGGCCTAATCCTTTTCCTGTGTTCCTTTCTTCCAATGTTAAGCAGTGGAGGCTCCAACACTGATCACCACAGCATTGTACAAGTTACAGCCTGCCAACTTGAAAAGCTCCACTATTAATTTCCTGACTCTTAATCATTCAACAAACGCAACGTTAATGCAAATGGCCATTTGGTAACCAAATTATACATACATGAGGCAGAATTTTCCCATTTGAATTTAAGGTAGGTGGCGAGAATGTTGGATGGCATATTATCTGTCATGGCCTAAGTGAGTAGTATAACCAGATCACAGAATTCTCATCTCATTATCTACGAAAGCGACAAGTTGTGCGAATCACTCACTGAACCGTGTGTTGAGTAAGCCAGAAGTTCTCATCACTGGAGGGACATTCCAGGTTTGAGGGGTTTGACAATATATTTAAAGGACTGGACACCATCAGTTCCTGCAAGCCTGGAGCATCCCCTCACATGATGGTGGTTATCCGTCCCAATCAAGAAATGGATCCTAAAACCTAATTAGGGCAGCACAGTATCTCAGTGGTTAGCATTGTTTGCCTCACAGTGCTGTAGACTCAGGTTCGATTCCACCCTCCGGTAACTATCTGTGTGGAGTTTGTACCTTCTCCCCATGCCTGTGTGGGTTTCCCTCGGGTGCTTCTGTTTCCTCCCACAGTCCAAAGATATGCAGGCTAGACGAATTGGCCATGCTAAATTGTCTCATAATGTCCAGGGCTATGTAGGCTCGGTGGATTAACCATTCGAAATACAGGGCTATAGGATAAGGGGTGGGTCTGGGTGGACTCAATGGGCTGAAAGGCCTGCTTCCACACTGTAGGGGTTCTACAATTCTAAAATGACCAAATTGGCACCAAGGTTTACAGAAAATGCACAGCTGAATAGGGCACGAGATCACAATGCACATCTGTGCTGTGGTATCACTTAAGAAAAGATGAGCAATAGTACGGCAAGAAGGTCAATGATCTGTGCTCTGCAAGGGTGCCTGCCATCATTTTCTCTCTCCTATATCACATACACATAAGGGCCGGCTCTCACTCTTACTCTGTCACTGCATTTCACCAAAGCCAATGGACTACAACCCTCTGCATTGACTGCTCAAGTGCTCCCACTCAGCTCAGACTCCCAAATTACCGATTCCCCTTGCGCTCTGCCCTGCCCACTCAGTCAACGAAGACACCTCACTACCTCTCCTGCTTATCCATCATCACCACTAACTGCTCTTCCATCCACTTCAATTATGTTCAATCTCTCCCTTTGTAACACGGTAGGAACAATTGACCCACCTCCTCCAGGTTAAAAAATCACACAACACCAGGTTATAGTCCAAGAGGTTTATTTGAAGACACAAGCTTTTGGAGTCTTGCTCCTTCTTCAAGTGTCGGTGAGAGAGGTAGCATCAGACACAGAATTTATAAGCAAAAGATCAAAGGGTCGCAGAACTGATGCGAATTATTGATTAGGCCTAAGATGGCTGTTAAATCTTTAATCAGTTAGAAAGGATTAATATGCAAATCCCAGACTCTCCTTCAAGACACTGCCCCCAGATCACGAAAAGCTTTATCAGTCTACCAGAGATGATATCTCAGGTCAGACAATGCATTTTAAGTGTTAGGCCTTGTTTAGACTCTTTGATCTTTTGCTTATAAATTCTGTGTCTGATGCCACCTCTCTACTGACACCTGAAGAAGGAGTGAGACTCCGAAAACTTGTGTCTTCAAATGGACCTGTTGGACTGTAACCTGGTGTCGTGTGATTTTTGACATTGTCCACCCAAGACCAACACTGGCACATCCTCATCATGGCCACGTCTTCCAGATTGATGTCTCAACTGCACCCCGCCTGACTTAACTGTAATCCTCAGGCTCATTGCACTTGACCTGTAAGACTGACCATTACAAAGCCCTTGACTGACCTTGGTTGCAAGCCTCCTTCACTCTGTTAAAGGGTCTTTGCCTTCAACTTTCACACTTCTCTATTTATTGGAAGCAAATGCAGGTTTTTGCCAAGTGAGCTGCTGAGACATCCCACAGCTCTGACACTGATGTAGCATAGTACCAAACAGAAAGGTGTCCAAACTCTATTTGCCTGACAGATTGCTCATTCAGATCTCCTTACCATTACTAACTACCTACATTCCCTGTACCCTAAAAGGGAAGCAAAACCGCAACAGGTGGGAAATCTGTAATGGAGTTCTCACGACTTTACGTACAGAGAAAGTAACCTCACCCAGACAGAGGCTGGCAGCTCCAAGAAAGCATTAAATCAATAAGCACTAAGAAAGTGAGCCATGAGACACAAGTTATGTGCATCCAAACCAACTGAAAAGTACTCAATGTAGATGAACGAGATGCATGGCTGTCCCTGCATGCAAAGTGTCATGTGAGGTGGTTGAGTTAGGAGGTACATACTTGTAAAGTTTAACACTGTCAATAAATACAAATCTGAAGTAAGTTTGGTTCCAGTCTCATCCATCATAAGTATGCAAGACATAGGTGACCTTCAGTTCCAAAGTAGAGTGCAGAGGGTTTGAACTGGTTATTAAGTTGGACCAAGACCAAGTGTGGTGATATTGCTGAGGCTGATACTGAGTTGCATGAATGAAGTGTTGAGGAGGCACATTATACAGACCAGGTCAGCAGCCAAATACGTGTTCTGTTCAATCTGTCAAGTTTTGGTGCTGTCTAGTTTTTTGGTGGAGAAGAGAATCATATGTGGGATGCACACAGGGTGAGTGGGTTTCAATGAGATGCAGATGAGTAGAAATAAAATTGTTACCATGGAAGAACAACTTTCTAATTTCTCTAATTAAGACTTGGGGGAATATCACCTAAGTTTTCTAAATATTAATATTAGTTTTTTTACCAATTTATTTTGTCACCTTTCACGCTATTACTTTGTTGTTGCCACACCAGGGAGAGGAAAATTCCATTCCCAATCTTCTACTTCCCTAACTTATTTTCTGACCAGAGATAGTAGGAACTGCAGATGCTGGGGAATCTGAGATAACAAGATGTGGAGCTGGATGAACACAGCAGGCCAAGCAGCATCAGAGGAGCAGGAAAGCTTGACGTTTCAGGCCTAGACCCTTCTTCAGAAATGGGGGAGGGGAAGGAGGTTCTGAAATAAATAGGGAGAGAGGGGGAGGCGGATAGAAGATGGATAGAGGAGCAGATAGGTTGGGAAGAGACAGACCGGTCAAAGAGGCGGGGATGGAGCCAGTAAAGGTGAGTGTAGGTGGGGAGGTACGGAGGAGATAGGTCAGTCCCCGGAGGATGGACAGGTCAAGGGGGCGGGATGAGGTTAGTAGGGAGGAGATGGGGATGGGGCTTGAGGTGGGAGGAGGGGATAGGTAGAAGGACGGGTTAGGGGGGTGGGGACGAGCTGGGCTGGTTTTGGGATGCGGTAGGGGGAGGGGAGATTTTGAAGCTTGTGAAGTCTTATTTTGTAACCACACTTGTTCACGTATTAGCTCCTCATAATTAATTTTGTTAAATGTCAATCAATTTTGTTGAACTTTGTATGATGAAGGAGATTAACAAGTTTTACTTGAATACATTAAAAGAGACAACTACTGAAACTGTGGGGTGGTTGAGTTAGGAGGTACATACTTGTAAAGTTTAACACTGTCAATAAATACAAATCTGAAGAAATTTTGGTTCCAGTCTCATCCATCATAAGGAACAAAATCCCTTCCACCGGATGGGTCGCCGGACCCGAAACATTAACTCTGTTTCTTCCTTCACAGATGCTGTCAGACCTGCTGAGCTTTTCCAACAACTTTGTTCTGGTTCCTGATTTACAGCATCCACCATTTGTTTGGTTCTCATCCTACATCAATTCGTTTTCCGAAGCCTAACCCACGCATCACTTTGATAGATCTATACTGCACTCCTTCCAAAGGCAGAATATCCTTTTATAAGAACATTTCCTTTTCATCCTGTTCTGCCATTCATGAGGTCATACCTGACCCGTGAACTAACTTAATGTGATATGTATCCTATATTCTTTAGTAACTTTGGTTAAAAAGAACTATTTCAGTTGTGGACGTACAATTGAACAATTATAAATTGCATTTTGTGGGAAAGAGTTTCAAATTTCCACCAGCACTTTTGTGCGGCGATGTTTCTTATTTGCATTCCTGAAAGATCTACAGGAGGTCCTCTGGCGCCCTGGTAGTATCCTTCCCTGGGAGGCAAAATCTCTGGATTCAAGTTTCACATCATGACTTGAACGCCGTGGCCGGCTTATCACACTGTCGCCAGACAAATGGAATATCGGTCTGGGTATCCTTTCAAGTCACCTACGGCTACAATAGGAGAGTTTGCTAGCCAGCTGGAATGATGTCGTAGCTGCAGGAGAACAGATTTCCCAGGTTAAAAGTGTCTTGTTCTTGCAGTGAGTAAGCATCATCCTCATCCTGAGAGACTACCATGCACCTGAAAGATCTGCCTCAATATATAGGGTGGCACAGTGGCTCAAGGGCAGCACAGTGGCTCAGTGGTTAGCACTGCTGCCTCACAGCGCCAGGGACCCAGGTTCAATTCCAGCCTTGGGTGTCTGTCTGTGTGGAGTTTGCACATTCTCCCCGTGTCTGTGTGGGTTTCCTCCGGGTGCTCCGGTTTCCTCCCACAGTCCAAAGATGTGCAGGTTAGGTGGATTGGCCATGCTAAATTGCCTGCAGTGTTCAGGGCAGTGTAGGATGGGTGGGATGCTCTGAGGTTCAGTGTGGACTTGTTGGGCCAAAGGGCCTGTTTCCACACTGTAGGAATTCTGTGAAATTATATTTGACTCTGCTTCAAGTCCTAGTTTCTCCAACCTGCAACCTGTGTTACAGCACAGAAGAAAGACCATTTGGTCCATCGTGTCTGCACTGGCTCTCTGAATGAGCAATTCACTTTGTCCCCAAGTCGCCCCCCTCCCCCATTTTCTTCCTCTTCACAGTCATCATGACTTTGCGCGTGGGAAATCGTGTCTCACTAACTTGATTGAGTTTTTTGAAGAAGTTACAAAGAGGATTGATGAGGGCAGAGTGGTGGACGTGATCAATATGGACTTCAGTAAGGCATTCAACAAGGTTCTACATGATAGACTGGTTAGCAAGGTTAGATCACATGGAATACATGGAGATTTAGCTATGTGGATACAGAACTGGCTCAAAGGTAGGAGACAGAGGGTGGTGGTGGAGGGTTGCTTTTCAGACTGGAGACCTGTGACCAGCAGTGCGTGAAAGGGATCGGTGCTGGATCCACTGCTTTTTGTCATTTATATAAATGGCTTGGATGTGAACATAGGAGGTAAAGTTAGTAATTTTGCAGATGACTCTAAAATTGGAGGTATAGTGGACAGCAAAGAAGGTTACCTCAGTGTACAATGGCACCTTGATTAGATAGGCCAATGGGCTGAGGAGTGGCAGATAGAGTTTAGTTTAGATAAATGTGATGCGGCATTTTGGAAAGGCAAACCAGGACAGGACTTGTACTCTTAATGGCAAGGTCCTGGGGAGTGTTGCTGAACAAACAGACTTGGAGTTCAGGTTCGTAGTTCATTGAAACTAGGGTCTCAGGTAGACAGGACAGTGGAGAAGGCATTTGGTAAGCTTGCTTTACTGGTCAGTGAATTGAGTATAGGAGTTGGAAGGTCATGTTGTGGCTGTACAGGACATTGGTTCGGCCACTTTTGGAATACCGCGTGCAGTTCTGGTCTCCCTGCTAATAGGAAGGATGTTGTGAAACTTGAAAGGGTTCAGAAAAGATTTACAAGGATGTTGCCAGGGTTGGAAGGTTTGAGCTATAGGGAAGAGGCTGAATAGCCTGGGTCTATGTTTCCTGGAATGTCAGAGGCTGAGGGGTGACTTTACAGAGGTTTATAAAATCAAGAGGGGCATGGATAGGGTGAATAGTCAAGGTCTTTTCCCGGGGTGGGGGAGTCCAACACTAGAGAGCATAGATTTAAGTTGAGAGGGTGAAGATTTAAAAGGGACCTAAAGGGGCAACTTTTTCAAGCAGAGGGTGGTGCATGAATAGAATGGATTGCCAGAGGAAGTGGTGCAAACTGGTACAATTACAACATTTGAAAGGCATCTGAATGGGTACGTAAATAGGAAGGGTTTAGCAGGATGTGGGCCAAATGCTGGCAAATGGGATTGGATTAATTTAGGCTATCTGGTCGGCATGGATGAGTTGGACCGAAGTGTCAGTTTCCATGCTGTACAACTCTACGGCTGTAAAACAGTCTGATTCCCTTTTCTATCTGTGTCTCTTGTTCTTGATCTTTTTCTCTATCTGACTCTGACATGATCTTGAATGCCTCTATCAAAGTTCCTCTGAACATTTTCTTCTCTTAGGAAAACAGTCCCGACTTCTCCCACTTATTCTCATTATCACAGTTCCTCAGCCCTGGTACCATTCCCATGAATCATTTCTGTATTCCCTTCAATACCTTCACATTCTTCCTAAAGCACAGCACACCGAATTGGATGGAACATTCCAGTAGAGGTTAAATCAAGTTCAAATAACTTCTTATTCTTGAATTCCACGTCCATGTTAATGCCTAGGAAACGGTATGCTTTATTATCTACTCTCTGAACCTGCTGTACATCTTCGATGACTTGTGCATTTTTACACCAAGGTTCCTATGCTCCTGTACTCACCGTATAATTATTCCTTTTGTTTTCTATTTCTCTGAACAAAATGAATCATGTTACTCTTTTCTGAATTGAACTTGTCCACCCATTCCGTCTACTTGTCTATGCCATTTTGAAGTTCTACAATGCCCTCCTCACTGTTCATAATGCTTCTAAGTTTTTTTTATGATCTAGAAAACTTGAAATAATGCCCTGCATATCAAGGTCTAAGTCATTAATATAAAGCAGGAAAGGCAAGAGATCCAATACTGAGTCCTGGGGAACTCTGCTACACAGCTATCTCTCCTTGAAAACAATCATTAACCAATATTCTCTGTCTCCTATCACTCAGCCAATTCTGTACTATGTTGTTACTATCCCTTATATTTCATGAGTCCTACTTTTGTTGAGAAGACTCATGATTAGCATGTATCCAAAACCTTTTAGAAGTGTGTGAACACCACATTGAAAGCATTGTCTTCATCAACTCATTCTGTTACCTCTTCAAAAAGCTCCAACAAATTAGTCAAACATGGTATTCCCTGAAAACACATCACATCTACGCTGGCTTTCTTTAATGAACATATTGCCCATGTGAGATAACAAGCATGGGGCTGGATGAACACAGCAGGTCAAGCAGCATCATAGGAGCAGGAAAACTTGACGTTTCGGGCCTAAACCCTTCATCAGAAAAATGCCCATGTGGCTTGGTTTTGTCCAGCATTATTATTTCTAGACATTTCCCTATTGCTGATGTTAAACCAATTGTTGTTGGGCTTATCTTTATCCTCTTTTTTGAACAAGAGTGTAAATTTTGCAACTTACACACCCTCTGGCATCACCCTGGGTTCTAAGAAAGACTGAATATTTATGGCTAGTGCTTTTACAATTTTCACTCTCACTTTCCTCAGTATCCTTGGATGTATCTCACCCAGTCCTGATGCCTAATCTACTTAAATAGAGATAGCTTATTTCATACCTTCTCCTGAATAATTATAAATCCCTCCAGTATCTGAATTACCTCATCTTTCTCCATGGTCTTGGTAGCATCTTCAATACAAATATTCATTTGATAACTCAGCTATGCCCTGCTGTGGCCATGTATTAATCTCCTTTTTGATCTCTACTCTTCCCAACTTCTCCTGTCATCATCTTTTTATTATTTGCGTATCTAAAGAAGACTTTAAAATTTCCATTTATCTTGGCTGCCACTCTCTCTTATTACCCTCTCTTTGTTTCTCTTATTAATTTCTTAGCATGCCATTTGTGTAGCTAATGGCCTACTGATATTATTGCTAGACTATTAATCTTGGGTTTGAATCCATCGTGGCAGATGGTGGAACTTAAATTCAGTAATAATCTGGAAATCAGACTCTAACGATGAATCCATTGCCAATTGTCAGGAAAAACCCACCTGGTTCACTCATGTCCTTTAGGGAGAGAAATCTAATATCCTCACCTGGTCTGGCCTACATGTGACTCCAGATGCACAGCAATGTGGTTGACTCTGAACTGCCCTCTGGGCAACAATGCTGGTCCAGATAAATGAATGAATTAAAAAAAGACATTGACATTTTAGTTCCCAATTTGTGTTCCACCTGATATTCATTATAAGCATACCTTCTCTTCATTCTCTTAATTTCTATCTCTTTTGTCATCCTGGGTGCTCTGCCTCAGTTTGTTCCACTATTCCCTTTTGAGGGACCACACCTTGACTGTGCCTGAAATACCTCTTCTTTGAAGGCAGCCTATTGTTCCGCTCCAATTCACCAGCCTACATGTGGCTTCAGTTTATTCAGCCCAGATCTGTTCTTACCCTGTTGAAGTTGGCTTTCTCCAAGTTAATTTTACTCTGAATTGTTCTTTGTCCTTTTCCATAGTCAGCTGAAATCTTATGAGTTCTACTGGCACATGAGTTTGTCTCTATCTAAGCAATCTGTTTCTCTTAATGTCTTGAAAGTCTTTGATCAATTTTCCTGTTAACCTTCTAAACTTAGGGTTGCAAACCTAATTTGTGTGCTCTCTCTTGTTCATGTAACCCATGGTATTGAGATATCATGCAGGTACATGATCAGTCCTAAATTGGTACATCTTCCTAAGGTTTGGTTAAAAAATCTGTTGTACCCTAGGTATGGTATAATCACAGCCTTGTGTAGCTGAAAAAGGGTTAGGGTTAGGGTTAGGCCTCTCTGCATTCTTCCTCAGTAGATACAAAGGCAATATCCTCTGAGTTTTTATGATCATCAGATTTTAATTATCTGTTTTCTGGATTCCCAATCTCTTTTGACTTCCTCTGTTTTATCCTTTCCAGGTCCAAAGTTGATGGCTGCAAATTTGCCCACACTAAAATCCAATTTGCATAGAACTGTCCATTCCCTGAATCTATTAATATCTCTTTCCTTAATTTATGCTTCTGTATATATTGCTTACAATGCTGCCTATCTTTGCGGCACCAAGAAATTTGGATATGTTCTGCTATTCAAGTAATAAAGAAATTCAGTGGATAGTTAAAGGTGAGTAGGCCTATCTTGCCAATTAAAGTACCTTCCCATTATCCCCATTCAAGATCTCTACCTCTCATTCAATTTCTAAGCCAAGTCAATCATACATCCCTAATTCCATGAGTTTCAACTCTAGTAAAAAAGTCTCCATGGGTACCTTCTGGAAGACCATATAACTAATATTGACAGATATTCTTATGTTCACCATTTCAGTCACATCTTCAGAAAATTCAGTTATGTTCATTTTGCACAACCTACACTTTACAAATGAACACTGGTTCTCTCTGAATGAGTGTAACTTTTCAAGGTGGTCGGTCATTTTATCATAATCATATTCTCCAGTAATTTTCCCAAAATCAAATGTGAGGTCAACTGATTGATAATTCCTTAATTTTCGATTCTCACCTTGTTAAATTTCATGGGACACGTGCAATTTTCCAATCTAAGGGAACGATTTCCATATCAAGACAACTATGGAAGATGAAGTCACCTTCATTGTTCAAGGCTACTTATTTGAGCATCCTGTATTGGAAAGTGTCTGGTCCTACTTTGCTACCATTACATTCTTCCTTACTGTAATCTCACTTGATTTAATTTTATTATGCCCCTATCTCAGATCCCTTTATTTTAAATATTGCTGGAAAATAATTGTTCAGAGTGCGACTAACACCTTATTAACATGACGGCCAGGTACGGCAACTGCTCTGCCCTGGACTGTAAGAAATTACAGAAGGTTGTGTGCATAGCCCAGACCATCACAGAAGCCAACCTCCCATCCGTGAACTCCATTTACACAGCTTGTTGTTGTGGAAAGGCTGCCAACATCATCAAAGACCCATCCCACCCTAGTAATGCTCTCCTACGATCACTTCCATCAGGCAGAAGATACAGAAACTTGAGCACACACACACACCAACAGGTTCAAGAACATGTTTTTCCCTGCCGTTATTAGATTCCCTGCTGAATGGATCTCTCTAACTTCAAATAATTGTTGATCTTGTTTTGCGCACCTTCTGTAACCTTGTGTGCCTTGCTCTGCCTAAGTACCCTACGATCTGTATGTCCTTGTTTGCTATGAAATGCCTGTACTGCTCGCAAAACAAATTTTTTCACTGTACTTAGGTACAAGAGACTACAATAAATCAAATCAAATCCAAACCTCATTAGGTGTAGTAGGAACTGCTGGTGCTGGAGTCTGAGATAACAATGTTGAAGGGTCCAGACCCAAAACATCAGCTTTCCTGCTCCTCTGATGTTGCCTGGCCTGCTGTTTTCCTCCAAAACCTCATTATCTCTTTTCAGGCATTCACATCATTCTGGGCTATCTCTCTTTTTTCTAATGTAAGTACAAGATTGTTTTATGTTGTTTTTGATAGCTCTTACAAGTTTTTTTTTAAATCAGTTCTCCTTTTTTTGTAACTATTACTGTTTCATCACTTTTGATCTATTTTGTCACTTTCCCATTCGCACGCATCTGTGGGATATTTTTTGCATTTTGTATGCTTTTACTTTCAGTTTATCTTGTTTCTTATCTCTTTAGACATAAGAACACGGGGCAGGTGTAGGCCATTCAGCCCTTCGAGCTTGCTCCGCCTACCTGCCTTTTCCCTACAACCTTTGCTTTCCTTCCTGATTCAAAATCTGTCCATCTCAGCCTTGAATCTGCTTAATGAGCCAACCTCAACAACCCTCTCAGGGAAGAAATTCCACCTCATTTGTAACTTAAACAGCAACCTCTTATTCTGAGATTAGGCTCTCTAGTCCTGGATTCTCCCAGAAGGGTAAACAACCTCTTCCCATCTTATCCTGTCAAGTCCTCTAAGAAACTTACATGTTTCAATAAGGCTGCCTCTGATTCTTCAATTCTCCAGTGAGTACAGGCCCAATCTCTTCAAGCTCTCCTCATAAGACAGTCCTTCTATACCTGGCATCAACCTGGTGAACCTTCTCTAGACTGCTGACAAAGCCAGGAAATCTTTCCTTAGATAAGGGACCCAAAACTGTTCACAGTATTCCAGCTGTGCTCTGACTGGTGCCTTATACAGTTTTAGCGAAACCTCACAAATGTGAAACTCCATTCCCTTTGCGTTCAGCTCATATCACCTGGAACTGGGAGTCAGCTAAGACATGGCTGTCTTGTGGTGCTTTCCCCATTATACTGAAAGTGATGGTCCACGTGCTCAATATGATGATCCTCCTGCTTAACGTCCTCATCTTCCTCCTTGGAAGGCTGCATCCACTCTCCCAGCTCTTCCAGGTCCATTCCTTGTTCGCCTACTCAAGTCATGCAGAGTGCAGCATGCTAGGATTATGTTAGAATTATCCACAATCTGCCTGGAGTGTATTGCAAGACCTCAACCTGACAGCTCCAAGCATCTGAACCTCATCTTCAGCAGATCTATCATCTGATCTTCGATAGGCCTGTTTGAACAATGGGTTGCATTGAATCAACCCTTGGCTTCAGCCAGGGGTTCGCTCATGGTTGCAGAGAGTAGCCCTTGTCTCTCAGCAGTCGTCATTGTAAGGTGTCCAGTCCTTGTGACAAAGCAGAAGCCCCTACGTGTTCTCAAGGACATAGACATCAAGGCGGCTGAGACTTCTAAAATGTGGCACCAATGATCACAGATTGGTACTACATCCACAAGCATTCACTCCCTCCACCACTGATGCTCAGAAGAAGCAGTGTGTACTGTCTACAAGATGCACTGCAGAAATTCACCAAAGATCCTCAGACGGCATCTTCCAAACCCACAATTACTTCCATCTAGAAGGACAAGGGCAGCAGCTATATGGGAACACCACCACCTCCAAGTTCCCCTCCAAGTCACTCACCATCCTGACTTGGAAATCTATCGATATATTTGTCACTGTGTCAAAATCCTGGAATTCTCTCCCTCATAGCATTGTATGTCAACCCACAGCTAGAGGACTGCAGCGGTTCAAAAAAGCAGCTCACCACCACCTTCTCAAGGGCAACTAGGGATGGGCAATAAATGCTGGCCAGCCAGCAATGCCCACATCCCACAAATGAATAGAGGAAAAAAAGACAACTTGTCACATGGTGTGCAGGGTGTTCTAGCTAGGTGGATAAAGAACTGGTTGAGCAACAGGAGACAGAGAGTAGTAGTTGAAGGGAGTTTCTCGAAATGGAGAAAGGTGACCAGTGGTGTTCCACAGGGATCAGTGCTGGGGCCACTGTTGTTTGTGATATACATAAATGATCTGGAAGAGGGCATAAGTGGTCTGATCAGTAAGTTTGCAGATGACACGAAGATTGGGGGAGTAGCAGAAAGCATAGGGGATTGTCAAAGAATACAGGAGAATACAGATAGACTGGAGAGTTGGGCGGAGAAGTGGCAGATGGAGTTCAATCCGGGCAAGTGTGAGGTGATGCATTTTGGGAGGTCTAATTCTAGAGCGAACTATACTGTAAACGGAAGAGCCTTGGGAAAAGTTGATGAGCAGAGAGATCTGGGAGTTCAGGTCCATTGTACCCTGAAGGTGGATAGAGTGGTCAAGAAGGCATATGGTATGCTTGCCTTCATCGGACGGGGTATTGAGTATAAGAGCTGGCAGGTCATGTTAAAATTGTACAAGACTTTGGGTTCGGCCGCATTTAGAATACTGTGTACAGTTCTGGTCGCCACATTACCAAAAGGATGTGGAAACTTTGGAGAGGGTACAGAGAAGGTTTACGAGGATGTTGCCTGGTATGGAAGGTGCTAGCTATGAAGAGAGGTTGAGTAGGTTAGGATTGTTTTCATTAGAAAAAAGGAGATTGAGGGGGGACCTGATTGAGGTCTTCAAAATCATGAAGGGTATAGACAGGGTTGATAGAGATAAGCTTTTTCCCAGGGTGAGGGATTCAATAACGAGGGGTCACGCGTTCAAGGTGAGAGGAGAAAAGTTTAAGGGGGATACACGCGGAAAGTACTTTACACAGAGGGTGGTAGGTGCCTGGAACGCGTTGCCAGCAGAGGTAGTAGAGGCAGGCACGGTAGATTCATTTAAGGTGCGTCTGGACAGATGCATGAGTAGGTGGGGAGCAGAGGGATACAGATCCTTAGGAATTGGGCGATAGGTTTAGACAGTGGATTTGGATCAGCACAGGCTTGGAGGGCCGAAGGGCCTGTTCCTGGGCTGTAAGTTTTCTTTGTTCTTTGTTCTTTGTTCTTTGATGGAATGGAATACTTTTCTAAGGATAACATCAGCTACATTGTGATGTGATACCCTCAAGCAATGTGTAGACAGTTTGTAGCATTCTGCACCTGGAGATGCCAACAATGTTGGCAAAACCTCCTGCCTGGGCTGCAACACTGACTACCAACTACCCCCCTCTCCCCCAACAAAGGGAAAACAGATGAAGCGATGTGATCTGGCACAACATGGAATTGGTAAGAGCTTTGAAACCTCTGTGTTCGAGGCTTCTCAAATCCCACCCAAGTCCCCAGTGGATCTTTGAAAGGAACTAATTGTGTAAAGGTTTCGTACAGTTGACATTTTGATAACCACCAAGACGGAGCAGTCCTGCATCCCACTCCAGTAGTCGGCATAGCTGAGTGACAGTGTCCCGGGACATCCTCAGTCTGTGGCGATCTAGCTCTGGAGGAAATGACATTTGGACAATATGAGGCAATGGTTGAGTGGTATTTTCGCTAACCAATTAGTCCAGAAACTCATCTTAATCTTCTGGGGTCCCGAGTTCAAATCCTGCCATGGCAGAGGGTAGAATCCGAATTCAACAAAGAATCTGGAATTAAGGATCTAATGATGACCTCGTCGATTGTTGGGAAAAACCCATCTGGTTCGCTAATGCCCTTGAGGGAAGGAAACTGCTATCCTTACCTGGTCTGGCCTACATGTCACTCCAGACCCACAGCAATATGGTTGACTCTTAACTGCCTTCTGGGCAATTAGGAATGGGTGATAAATGCTGGTCTAGCCAGAGATGCTCACATCCTGCGAGTGAATTTTAAAAAAAAGACTCTGGGCCTCCTGTACCTTGCAAGTTTCACAAAGGGACCCTCACTTGACGTTGATGCATCAGCAGCCATTAGATTTGCCTGGATTCCAACAATCTTAATCAAGGAAATGTGACTGGCAGAAGACTCGCAGAGCAGCCAGGGAGCTGAGAAACTAATGGAAGAGAATAATTTAGAACGGCTCAAAGAGAAACATTAGCTGCAGAATTGTAATGTGAAGCTTGAGGAGAAGTACAGGCAGGTCAAAGACTGAATACAAAGTTCTGCTTCATATGAGAAGAAGAGGAAGAACACCCTCCATCCACACTATATCATGTTCTAGAAAAGAAAACAAGCCCTAAGAGAGTCTTTAGGTGTCCAGTTCCGAGGAAGGGTCACCAGACCCGAAACGTTAACTCTGATTTTTTTCTTCACAGATGCTGCCAGACCTGCTAAGCTTTTCCAGAACTTCTGTTTTTGTTCAGGTGTTCAGTTTAATTGTAAAAGTCCACTGTTAATCTTTACTTTACATGTACGATTTAAAAAGTTTATAATTGGAATAATTACGTGGCTCTATTGGAGTGTTTGTTTTAAAGAAAGAGGGATGTGAAATTGTAAAATTATTCAAAAGGGTGAGGAATAGTGTTGTTATGGACATGTACACATAAGTAGACAAGCAGGAGGCTGGAAGGACGCAGCAAGCCAGGCAATATCTGCAGGAAAGGACTACTCCTTTCCTCCAGATGCTGCCTGGCTTGGTGTGTTCTTCCAGCCTCCTGTTTGTTTACCTTGGATTCCAGCATCCACAGTTCTTTTGTCTCTAACTATGTACACATAATTATTCAATTTGACTTGATTTAGTGTTGTCACATGTACCTAAGTACAGCAAAATGTTTTGTTTTGCGAGCAGTGCAGGCTGATCAGAACCTACAAGAACATACAGATCACAGGGTCTTTAGACAGAGTGGGGCATACAAGGTTACAATTGCACAGGAGGTGCACAAAAGCATGATCAACATTAGGTTTGAAATTAGAGAGGATTATTCAGAAGTCTAATAACAGCAGGGAAGAAGCTGTCCTTGAACCTGCTGGTGCACGTGTTTAAGCTTTTATATCTTCTGCCTGACGGAAGTGGTTGGAAGAGAGTATTGCCAGGGTCTTTGATGATGATGGCTGCCTTTCCATGGCAATGAGAAGTGTAGATGGAATCCATGGATGGGAGGTTGGTCTGCATGATGGATTGGGCTGTGCACACAACCTCCTGTAGTTTCTTACAGTCCTGGGCAGAGCAGTTGCCATGCCAAACCATGATGCATCTTGATAGAATGTTTTCTACGGTGCATTTGTAAAAGTTGGTGAAGGTCCTAATGGGCATGCCAAACTTCCTTAGCCTCCTGAGGAAGAAGAGGCATTGTTGTGCCTTATTGATTGTCACATCTACTTGGGAGGCCCAGGACAGGTTGTTGGTTATCGTCACTCCCAGGAACTTGACGCTCTCGGCCCTCTCCACCTCAGCTTCATTGATGTAGATAGGGGCATGTCCACCTCCTTTCTTTCTGAAGTCAATGATCAGTTCTTTAGTTTTGCCGACATTGAGGGAGAGATTGTTATCTTTGCACCATGACACCAAGCATTCTATTTCCTTCCTGTATTCTGACTAGTCATCATTTGATGTGCGGCCTACAATGGTGGTGTTGTCAGTTAATTTGTAGATGGCGTTCAGACAAAATTTGGCCACACAGTCCTGAATGTACGGGGAGTACCCACCAGGGGGCTGAGTACAGGATGTCACTTCACTCCCTACTGTACTACAGCCTCTGTGTTGAACTAACAAGGTGTCATAGTCTACCAGCAAAATGGAAAGCTGCAAGAAATGCACTCAGTGTCAGCTCTAATATCTATGTCTACAGCCTTGATTAATTTGATCTTCTGCGAACCACAAGACACGACAGTAACATAAGTGACAGTGGATTGCTAGCCTAACTTACAACACTCTCAAAAGTAATTACCAAATCAAATCAATACGCCTCTTTTATGTATGGCACCAAAGTTAGAATTGGCCCCAAAGACCTGAACTCAATACACATTTGACAGGGATAGTAGGAACTGCAGATGCTGGAGAATCTGAGATAACAAGGTGTAGAGCTGGATGAACACAGCA
>JAHRHZ010000020.1:54146644-54164879 GCA_024137785.1 Ginglymostoma cirratum | reverse complement strand
GCTGCCCCAAAGTCCCCGCTCTGGGCTACATGAACCCACACCATGCTGCCCCAGTGTCCCCGCTCTGGGCTAAACCAGCCCACACCATGCTTCCTCAGAGTCCCCACTCTGGGCTACACCATCCCATGCCATGCTGCCCCAGAGTCCCCGTTCTGGGCTACACGAACCCACACCGTGCTGCCCCAGAGTCCCCCCTCTGGGCTACATGAACCCATGCCATGCTACCCCAGAATCTCGCTCCAGGCTTCACAGGCCAGCCGATTCTGTAGCCGTGGTGTCTCTGAAGACACCGCTGCTCCAGATCCCATCAAACTCTCCTTCCTAGTGAAGAGCTCTCTTTAGCCAGTAAGTTTAAGCAAAAACTAAAACAATCTGTAAAAGGAAGGGGAGAAAGGAAAAGAAAAGAAAAGGCAGATGAAGAGGACAAGCCTGGGCACAAGAGTTCAAATGCTGCCTACTCTGACGCTGCCATCTTTTAGTTACACAAAAACTACGGACACAAGGAGGCCCTGCTGGAAACAGATTGATTTGACTCAAATCAGATCCAATTGACTTAGAGTCACCTGGACTCTTTCTTCTTTTAAGCAGTTCCTCAGGGTCGAAGATGACTTGCTTCTACTTCAGTTCAAGGTTTTCATAGGTGGCTGCTAAGTCCAATGTTCAATCCTAAGACTCTACCACATGTGGTGCCTGAAGAGTTGAGTCAATAGATTGTGAAGAGATTTGCACATTCTCTCTAACACTTCGACTTCACCCCTGCTGATTCCAAATGAAGACTCTCAATGTGTTCAGTGCCTTCCCAAAGGAGATTTGTTCATTTTGATTGATCCTTCAGTCATCGGGGACGTATGATTTCTTCAGTAATGCTTTGAGGACGTGTCCAAATCGTTCTTACTGTCTTCCAGGGAAAGCCAGCACTGAGATGCGAGTTGGGAAGTTGTTTTGGGATTCTCATCATGGGTACATGAACATCATGTTCCGTTCAGCAGATCTGATCTTGAGAGATTAGTACCTCAACACTGGGCAAGTTGGTTTGGTAGAGAACCTGCTGTTGGACCACCTCGAAGAAAATAACTAGCTCGAATCTACTATATCTAATTTTTTATTAGTATTTAAATGACTTTAAACATAGATGTGTCTCAGTAATTCTTACCAACTTCATATCCAGCTTATTACTCTGGGTTGCTACTCACTATCATGCATGATGAACTGGCCAGGTTCACCCTTAGGTGTCATAGTCTTCTCTGAGTTCCAATGGTGGATTTCAAGCTGTTACTCTTGAAGTCTCCAATGTCCCTTTTCTTAATATGATTTTATCCAAGCTTCCAGATTGTTGGATGACGTACGCCCACCAAGGATACTCATGGCTTTGAGATTCCAGGATTCAAAGAAACAAGACACTTTGGCTTCAATGGTTCATTTTATCAGCCTTACTTTATCCCTTTGTGCAATCACACAGGTCGAATGACCCTCAGCACCAGCCATCTGCCCAGTTAGCAGTCAGGTTTGACCTCTTCCTTTCACAGGAAACCGGTCTGGAGTTTACATAAAGTTAGCATAATTTCCATCATGCATGGAGAAACTCTCTTTAACAACTCTGATAACCACAGGGTCACAATGTGCTGTTGGTAGACTCACAATGCCAACAGGGAGGAAGCTTGACACTTCTTCCAAGTCAGGATGGTGAGTGGCTTGGAGGGGAACTTGAAGGTGGTGGTGTTCCTCATGTATCTGGTGCCCTTGTCCTTCTAGATGGAACTGGTTGTGGGTTCGGAAGGGACTGTCTAAGGATCCTTGGGTGGATTTCTGCAGAGCATCTTGTAGGTAGTACACACTGCTGCTACTGAGCATCAACGGTGGAGAGAGTGGATGTTTGTGGATGCAGTCCCAATCAAGCGGGCTGCTTTATCCGGGATGGTGTTAAGCTTTTTGAGTGTTGTTGGGGCTGCACCTATCCAGGCAAGTGGGGAGTATTCCATCACTCTCCTGACTTGTGCCTTGTAGATGGTGGACAGGCTTTGTAGAATCAGGTAGTGACTTACACATTAGCCTCTGACCTGCTCTTGTAGCCACTGTGTTTATATGGCTCATCAATTTCAGTTTCTGGTCAATAGTCACCCTCAGGATATTGATAGTGGGGGATTCAATGATGATAATGGCATTGAATGTTAAGGGGCAGTGATTAGATTGTCTCTTACTGGAGATAGTCATTGCCTGGCATTTGTGTGGCACAAATATTACTTGCCACTTGTCAGCCCAAATCTGGGTATTGTCCAGATCACACTACATTTGGATGTGGATTGCTTCAGTACTTAAGGAGTTGTAATTGGGGCTGAACCTCTGACCTTATGATAGAGGGAAGGTCATTGATGAAGCAGCTGAAGATGGTTGGGCCTAAGGCACTCTCCTGAGGAACTCCTACAGCAATGACTGACCTCCAACGACCACAGCCATCTTCCTATGCGCCAGGTATGACTCCAACCAGTGGAGACTTTACTCCCTAGTCCCCATTGATTCCAGCTTTGCTGGGGCCCCTTGATGCTACACTCAGTTGAATGCAGCCTAGATGTCAAGGGCTGTCACTCTCACCTCACTTCTGGAATTCAGCTCTTTTGTCCATGTTTGAACCAAGGCTGTATTGAGGTCAGGAGCTGAGTGGCCCTGGCGGAACCCAAACTGGGCATCACCTGAGCAGATTATTGCTGGGCAGGTGCTTCTTGGTAGCACTGTTACTGACACCTTCCATCACTTTACTGATGATTGAGAGGAGACTGATGGGTAATTGGCTGGGTTGGATTTGTCCTGCTGTGTGTGTACAGGACATACCTGGGCAAGTTTTCACATTGTCAGGTAGATACCAGCATTGTAAGTGTAGTGGAACAGCTTAGCTGGAGGAGCAGCATGTTCTAGAGTATAAATCTTCAGTACTATTGCAGGAATGTTGTCAGGGCCCGTAGCCTTTGCGATATCCAGTGTCTCCAATCATTTCTTGATATCATGTGGAGTGACTCGGATTGGCTGAAAACTGCTTTCTGTAAAGCTGGGGACCACAGGAGGAGACCAACGTGGATCTTTCACTTGGTACTTCTGGCTGAAGATCGCTGCAAATGCTTCAGCCTTATCTTGCACTGATGTGCTGGGCTCTTCCATCATTGAGGATGGCAACATTTGTGGAGCCTCCTCCTCCAGTGAGTTGTTTAATTGTCCACCACCATTCACGGCCGGATACCAGTGTTGGCAGGGCTGCAGAATTTAGATCTGTCTTTACACAGGTACCAATGGTGGTACATCCCCAGTACTTTGAGGTGCATGTTGTAGATTGTCCAAGTCTCGAAAACATTCAGGAGCAAGGAAAATTACTGCTGCCCCAGTAAACCATGACCTTTGTCTCAGGCTTGTGATTCTCGTCCTTGGTCAGCCAATGGCTAAGCCAGCACATTGGGTGCAATGTTGAATTTGTTGCCTTATATCTGCCTTTGTCAAGAGAATGGTGGTTCATGTTTTTTGGAATCTCAGTACTTGTTTTAGCAGAGTTACATGGAAGTGAACCTGACTTCCTAGGGCATTTAATTTAAGTTTTGGTTTCAAGGATTGGAATGGATTCAACGCATTCAAACTACCCAGAGACTGTTGTGTATGTCCTAAACTTCCTGTAATTCTCTGGCTTTTAAACATTTTGTTGGGAGACCAGTAAAAGCTGTCTTCTCAATCTCTAGGATGTTGGAGATACTGGATCAATTGTTTATGAGGGCAACCCAAACTGCATGTTTATTGTGAAAGCTGGGCCTGTACCGTAAATATCCATCCAAGTAACGTGTAGAGGATCTGGAGACCTGTGCTCCCTGCTCTATTTCTCCAGCTGATGAAAAGCCAGGCTCTGTTTGCTCAGTGTACAACCCGAGGTGACCTCCACAAAACGTCCTGCTCATTAAGTTTATTGCCTTTGGTTAAATGCGGTCATTTATTTTTTAAGGCAAACAAAAAGCAACCCTTAGTCTTGACCAATCCAGCTGCGAAGAGAAACCCTTCTTCAACAAACCAAACTGACTGTGACTTTTCTTGCTCTCTCAAGATATGATATAAACAACACTCCCACAGTGGGAAGATTCCAGGCTTTGGTTCCCTGTCTGACCTCTGGCTCCTCGGTGATTTATTGCTGAGTACCAGGAGGCAATCATCCCAAACAGATAGACCTCTGAACTTTTGTTGTGGAGTGGAAAGCCATTGAGACTGTCATTAAGTTCAAGCCCAGTTCCAGAGAATGGGGCCTACAATCTGGACTGATACTCCACTCCAGCAGGACCTATCTTTGGATGAAAAAGACAGGGGCCACGGCCGCTGTCTCCAGTCGACAAAGTGATCTGCGGGCAAAATTTCGAAACAAAAATGCTCCTCCAAATCGCCAAGCTGACATTCATCCTTGGACCAACGTCACCAGTCACCTTTTCTGTTTGCGGGAGCTTCCTGTACATAAGTTGGCTGCTTCATTTCCTGCATTCACAACAGCCGCACTTCATCAGCGAAAATCAACTTTGGGATGTTCTGCAGTTGTAAAAGGCAAGTGTGGGATATGCAGGTAACAACTTAATATTTTAGAATAGTAGTGGAAGGGTTAAGAGAATGTGCTAATGTAAGGGAAATGATTGGTCCTTGGCAATTAGACTGTGTAAGCCGCAATAGGTAAAGGGAACAATAAGGAACTTTATAAGACAGAAGCAAGGTGACCCTACCAAAATAAAGTTCAGGAAACAAATGGCAAAGTAGCGAGCATAAGATAAATAGTTAAACAGGTCGTCATGCAAAACATCTATTAAAGGATCACGAGAAAGGCAAAATAAGGAAGTGGTACATATCGTGGCTATGTGAGAAGGAAATAACAACTTCGAAATATGAGATCATAAGAACTGCCGATGCTGAGTCTGAGATAACACAGTGTGGAGCTGGAAGAACACAGCAGGCCAGGCAGCATCACAGGATCAGGAAAGCTGACGTTTCGGGTCGGGACCCTTCTCCTGCTGTTCTGATGCTGCCTGGCCTGCTGTGTTCCTCCAGCTCCACACTGTGTTAACTTCTAAATATGTTGTTGGAACATTCAGTTTACATGACTTAACTGCCTTCGCTGAAAAGGATAAGAATATGAGCCGTGATCGGACAGTTTGCAGTTGCCATGCACCACCTGTATAACTGCAGTTGCAATATACCATCCATGCAGTTGCTTGAAGCCATGTACGTCACGGCCACGTTTCTGCAGTAAAGACTTAAAGAAGACAACGCATAGTTCTCCATCTGGTTATTCCTATTTTCGGAGAAACAAGTACCTGACAGCAAGTGTATGTAAATGCAAGTATTTTTTTGGGCACAATGTCAGATTTCAGTCTAATATTTTTTACCTGGAGTTGCCTCAAGGACCTGCCGATGATTCTTGGACGACATATCATCTATACATCCAGCAGATGATTGGGAGACATCCCGTCTCCCTCCTGATATGAAGAAATTCTACCCCAAACTCAGGGCAGACAGAGTTAATGGAATGTAGGCAAGAAGGAAGGAGGTCTGCTGGGACTTTTTTCCCTGGAGCGTGGGAGGTAGAGGGGTGACCTTACTGAGGTTTATAAAATCCTGAGGGGCACAGGTAAAATGAATAGCAAAGGTCTTTACCGCGGGCAAGGGAGTTCAAAACAAGGGGGCTTATTTGTAAGGTGAGAGGAGAAAGATTTAAAAAGGACGAGGGGCAAATTTTTTACAAAGAGAGTGGTTCATGTGTGGAATGAGCTTTCGGAGGAAGTGGTGGAGGCAGGTACAGTTACAACGTTTAAAAGACATTTGGATAAGTACATAAAATAGGGAAGGTTTGAAGGCAAGTGGGGCTAGTTTAGTTTGGGAACATGATTGACGTGGACTGGTTGGACTGAAGGGTCTATTTCCGTGCCAAATGTCTCCAAGATCTGTCCATGCCTTGATTTACAAATTGCAAGCAGAAGATGAAGGACGTTACCATGACAAGTTGTCTCTCCCTTCAGAAGGCCTTTCTCAGCCTTTTTCAGGCTGACTTGACACCGACTTGGGTTAATGGTTGCTTTCGTTAGCAATGCTCACATCCTGAAAACGAACAGTACATGTTTTTAAAATTCACGCATTTGTTTTCAACTCCCCCTTTGGCTTTGCTCCTTCCTACCTCTGAAACCTCCTACAGCCCTCTTGGATTGTCTAACAAAAAAGCAGGATAAATAAACCATTTTCAATTTTAATTCCAAAAGTTTTGAATTTAATTTCAAATTTCAAATTTTAATTTGCGAATCAACTTTTAAACGACAGGACATTTGGCCTTTTCCATCCATCCCTGGTTTATGTTATCTATGTGTTCGAAGGTTTGTACATTAAATTGTCTGGATGATCAGAAAGCTGAATCTTCCACACATTCCCTATTCTAAGCAATATAATTATTCTTAAATCAGGTATTGGTAATGTAACTGAAGAGTTCTGAAGATGAGTCATACCAGGTCTTAGCATTAATTCTGTCTCTCACTCTCTCTCTCTCTCAGCAGATGCTGTCAGACCTGCTGAGTTTCTCCACTATTCCCTATCTTTGTTTCATATTCCCGGCATCCACAGTATTTTGCCGTGCCAGGAGACTAAAGGATTCCACGCTTCTTGAACAGTATTTACTAATAACTGACCTGGCTAATCTAATTTAGTCTCTGTTCACAACTGGAGTTCTGGTCGGATGCCCAGGGGAAAAGACAAAACTTCTGATGCGCTGGCCAGCAGCTTGGGGAAAGATAAAGGACACCTTGTTCACAACCCTCTGATTATGAGTAGAAAATCTGTGATGATCAGATATGATGGGGTGATAGCATCCCCAACTCCCCTGTCCCTCTGAGCATTGTTTCCACATGGCCTTTTTGACTTTTATAGGATTCATCAAGAGGCCTCGCAATCCCCATGGTTGATGATTATCGTCAGGTGAGGTATATCTTCACACTGTTTCGAGGTTTCTTGCTGGACTGACCACACTGATAACTTTTGAGACCAGAGTAAGTTTCAAGTTTCCTCAATGATGTACATAGAATCCCTACAGTGTGGAAACAGGCCATTCAGCCCCACAAGTCCACACCAACTCTCCAAAAAGCATCCCACCCAACCCACCACCCCCACTACAATATACCTGTAACCCTGCATTCCTTATGGCTAACCTACCCAGCCGACACATCCCTGAACACTACGGGCAATTTAGCATGGCCAATCCACCTAACCTGCACATCTTTGGACTGTGGGAGAAACCCACGCAGACACTAGGAAAATGTGCAAATTCCATACAGACAGTCACCCGAGGCTGGAATCGAATCTGGATCCCTGTGAGGCAGAGTGCTAACCACTGAGCCACCCTGTCAATGTTATGGGAAACAGGTATTCATATCATTAGAAGACTCTGAACCTCTTATAATGTTAGGATTTTGGTCTTTCTGCCATGTATATCCCATTATCAGTCTACACTGCGGTGAGTTCAAGGCATTCTATGAAAGGCTTCAAGAGGTATGGGAGAAAACAAGATTATATAAACAGTGGCGAAGGCACAAAGGGCTGAATGATCTACTCCTGTTCCTATTTTCTATGTTTCTATGAGCTGACCAAGATTTCCTTACTATGCCTACATTTCCTTAGTCTTTGTGTTAGCTCAGAAATTCCACCAGCAAAGTCACCTGTAGCTAGTTTGACTTAATATATCGTGCTTTAAGTGCATAGAGTCATACTGCACAGAAAAAGAAGCTTCAGTCCAACTTGTCATATGTTTCCCAAACGGAACTAGTTCCATTTGTTTGTGTTTGGCCCATTACCCTTTAACCCTTTCCTACTCATGTCCAAATGTTTTTTAGATGTTGTAATTGTGCCTGCCTCTACCACTTCCTCTGCAATTCATTGCATGCTATGCACCAACATCTGTGTGAAAAAATTGCTCTCAAGTCCTTTCAAATCTTTCCCCTCTCACCTTAAACCTGTGCTGTCTAGTCCTGGACTCCCTTATCCTCGGGAAAAAGACCTCGGCTATTCACCCTATCCATGCCCCCCAGGATTTTGTAAACCTCTATAAGGTCACCCCTCAGCCTCTGTCGCTCCAGGGAAAAGAAAGTCCTGGCTTATCCAGCCTCTCTTTCTATCTCAAAACCTCCAGTCCAGGTAACAACCTTGTAAATCTTTTGTGCTCCCTTTCCAATTTCATAACATCCTTCCTAGAGCTCGGTGATCAGAATTGTATGCAGTACTCCGAAAGTGGCTTCACCAATGTCCTGTACAGTTGCAACACAATGTTTCAACCCCTATACTCAATGCTCTGACCAATGGAGGCAAACATACCAAACACCTTCTTCACCATCTTGACTACTTGTGATGCCGCTTTCAAGGAACTGTATATGTGACAGCCGAGGTCTCTCTGTTTGTCAACACCCTTCACCCCAGCCCCTAAACCAACGCCCCAACCCCCTACAACTGGGCCCTCATTGTCACAGTGTAGTAGACATAATTAGAGTCAAAATATGCAGGTGAAATTTCTTCAAACACACTGCTATTTCATACTTTTCAGTTCATTTTACAGCAACTCCATGTCTGACCTCACTCTACACGACCGCCACCATTTATTCACCCTTTCTGGTGCCAGACTGCCAATCTCCTGCATACTTCCCTTTACTGCAGAATTTAACAAAGAAAATCACCGGCCCTACACAAACTGCGCTAAGCGATTTGGTACCTAAACAAATATGCACTGCATGAGTCCAGATTCTTGTGTGCCACTCACTTTAGATTGAGGACCTGAAGAGAGATTTGCATGATTAAGTATTCATGGCATGCAAACCTATTACAGCACAAACCTGTCACAGGACGGTATGGAGCTCGCCAAACCACCCAGATCTTGCCACCGACTCAGTCTCTGCCTTTCAGTCTGTCACTGGGAAATGTACCATTTTGCATCACGTTTCATTAAGTCACGGTCTGTGCCAAGTTTCCCACTCTTGTGGGATCCATTAGTGCAGATTCCCGTACCACTGTGCTGGCCATGCTTTGGACACTTGTCCAGTTTATCTATTAAAAGCACTTCTTGTTGTTGAGGCAGACAAAGGGACACAGAATTCAGTTCTGAAGAAGGGTCTGGGCCTGAAACGTCAGCCTTCCTGCTCCTCTGATGCTGCTTGGCCTGCTGCGTTCATCCAGCTCTACATCTTATTATCACAGAATTCAGTTTGCGGTTCAACTCGATTTTGTTAACAAAATATATCTTATTAAAAACACCATGTCAGCATTTCCCAAATTCCTGCAATATTTACTCTCTATCTAGCTCCATCCATCTGAGAAGGGATATAACCAGCAATGATGTGCATGCTTGAGCTGGGCCTTTGGAAACTCCTTCCTCTTTGATGTAGGGCTGGCTCTCTTCAATAAAGGAGGGTATTGCAAACTGGGGTGGATCTTTTCATCCTCTCTCTTTCTCCAGGTGGTTGGAGCTCTGCTGCTGGGCCATGTTGAGTCTCATGTGTGTTCTTATGCTCCTCCACCTCGCTCCTGACCTTCCAGAATGTTGTATGGTCTTTGGTCAATCGGGTCATAAGCTAGGTTCAAATCATTCAATGGGGTCATGCTAACACCTACAGTTGCCATGCCAGGAAGTGTTAAATGCACAAGCCCAGGCAGTCAAGGTGTCTGAAAATCTGATTCATACTTCTCCAATATCCAGCCCTCGAGCTGGTTGTAGCTGCTTCCTCTTGAATCTTCGTAATCACTTTGATCTCTGTTTCCATTGTTCTCTGTAACCAATAGCTGCAGGTAGCTCCTTAATTTAGTTTCGTCAATTTTCTCTCAGGCCTGATTTCTTTGGTTTGGATTAGTTTAGAACGTCCAATTTTGGGCCTGTGATTACTTGACCAAAGCCACCACCACCCCAATGTTTCCTCTCATTGTGGAATCTAGAATTAGGAACACAGTTTCAAAAGAATGCCGTTCCAATTTAGGAGAGAGATGAAGAGGAATTCCTTCTCTCAGAGGAGTAGACAGTATTCTAGACATGTTAGATTTTGGAAATCTCTTCCCCAGAGAGCTAGTTGAGTCACTGAATGTATTAAACATTGATTTAGGCAAATCTTTGATCAACAGTCATGAGAGGAAAGTGGAATTAAGTCATGATGCTACTGAATGGCAGAGTAAGTTTGAGGGGTTATGGCCCACTCCTGCTCCCATTTCCCATATTCTAATGTTGTCTTTCAGATGCCTGATTTCCTTCCATTTTCAACTGTTTTTTACGTCAGTTCTGTAGCTCTCTCAGTAAAGCTCTCAATTTCTCCAATTCACCCTCTCCTCCTTTAAGGCGTTGTTGAATCTATCTCTGCCTCAGAAATATGGAGAACAAACAATGAATAAAAGAACACAAGAAATAGGAGCAGGAGTAGGCCAGTCTACCCCTTAAACCTGACCACTGCTCAATGAGGTTATGGCTGATTCGCCCCAGGTCTCAATTCCCCTTTTTTGCCAACTCAGCATAGCCCTCAACTTGCCAAAATTTCAAAAATATATCTACATCTTCTTCAAATGCTTTCAGTGATCTCACCTTCACAACTCTCTGGAGGTGGGAATCCCAGCCATTCACTTACTGTTTGAGACAAGAAATTTCTCTGCATCTCTATGTCCATTAGTTCATGGTCTTCTCATCATTTACCCTGTCAAGCCCCCTCAATATCTTACATATTTCAATAAGATCACCCTCATTCTTCTAAACCCTGATGAATAAAAGACTAATTTGTTCAACTGTTCGCGATAACTGTTCTTTACCCCAGGAATCAGCCTGATGTGTCTCTTTTGAACTGCCTCCAATGCCAATATATCCTTTCTAAAATATGGAGACGAAAACTGTACACAATATTCTAACTCCTGCCTCACCAAAATCCTGTATGGTTGTTAGAAGACTTCCCTATTTTTCAACTCCAACACACCAGTAGTAAAGGCCAAAATTTCATTTGCCCTTTTAATTATTTGCTGCGCCTATATGCTAATGTTTTTGCTTCTTTCATGCATTTCCCACTGCCCTGTACTTTTTTTGCCATTTCCCTCCATTTCAATAATAGTCTGCCTTTTATTTCTTCCTATGAAAGTGCATGATCTCATACTTTCTTTCATTAAACTCCATCTCCAGTTTGCCCACTCACTCCCCTTGCAAATTCCTTGTGACCTCGTCACAACATGATGTCCCACTGGTTTCTGCATCAGCAGCAAATGTGGACACATTATGCACCACTCCTTCGTCCAAGTGATCAATAAAGCTGGTTAATAATTGAAGTCCTAGGTCCGAGCAGCATTCTACCAGTTACACCAGTGCCTTAATTAATCATCAACCCAGCCCGATACGTTACCCCCGTATGGTGAGATCCTAACTTGTGTATTAAACTACTATTTGACATCTTTATCAAATGACTTCTAGAAATCCAAATACACTACATCTATCAGTTCCCTTTTATGAACTCTGCTTTTTATATCTTCAAGGAACCAGTGAATTTGTCAAATATGATTCCCTTTCACAAAGCCATGTTGACTCTGTTTGATTACATTCAGCCCTCCTGGAATCCAGTGAGTTCTGGATATTTCTCTCTCTCTGCAGCCATCTCCTTTAAAACACTTGGGTACACCCCATCAGGTCCTGCTGACCTGTTTGCCTTCAGTTCCATTAGTTCGTCATATATTTTATCCCTTGTGATGGAGACTGTTACAAGACATTTCCTACTGTTAGCATCTTGCTATCCAATATCGTTTGGATGTTTATAGTGTCCTCCACTGTGAAGACAGATAGAAAACTTTGTTTTAAATTATCTGCCATTTCCCTGCTCCCTGCTATCAATTCCCCAGTCGCATCCTCCACACTGTAGCTACTCTTCTTTTTACATTTTCATAGAAGCTCTTGCTGTGCGTTTTTATATTCCTTGCCAATTTATTTTCATAATCAATTTTCTCCCTTTTTATTAGCTTTTTGGTAACCTGCTGCTGATTCCTTAAAGGAACTGTTGATAAGCTGAATGCATTCAAGATTCGGACTGGAGGAAGATATTTAACGTATCATAACTGGACAGAAAAAGTAATGGAGAAGTGCTGTGCATGGCTGGAGAAAGCAGGCAATGTGTACATAACATCAAAGAGAGGAAGGTGCTTTGTTACAGTTACACCATTGCAGCAGACAGTATGCAGCAGTAGATGTAAAAGATCCTCCCACCACTTTTCAGTAAAGAACAATCAGGCCAATATTTAACCCTCAACTAGCATCTCCAAATTAAATGATTTGTGACGTTGTTATTTGCTGGAGCTGTTGTATGAAAATGACCTGCTACGTTTCCTAAATTCCAGCAGTTACCGTGCTTTAGCTTATCGTCATCGACTGTAAGATGCTTTGACCTGAGACCTGTAAAGATGTGATAGGAATACAAATGTTTCTTTAGTTGAATTTGATCATTGAGCTGGTTAGGAGTTTGGTTACAAAGTAAAAGAGATTTAGAAGAGTATGCACTCAAATTAATTGGAAGTGACTCTTGATTACAATCATCACTACATTTATTAACAACTTAGCTTATTAAATTATCTTAGGAAATGCAATAGAAAACTATATACTCAAGTTTGGGGGTGAAACAAATAGGAGCCTAGTTTTATTCTCAGTTGTGGGACGTGGACGTCGCTGGCTGACTAGTGTTTTTATTACTGGTCCCTAGTTGCCCCTTGAGAAGGTGGTGGTGAGCTGCCTTCTTGAACCACTGTAGTCCACATGATGTGAGTTGACCCACAATGCCCTTAGGGAGGGAATTCCAGGATTTTGACCCGGCGACAGTGTTTTGCACGGATGCATGCGTAACATTACAAAGAGACATTGATAAAGTAGGTCAGTGGACAAAAACGTGACAGATGGATTTCAGTACAGTTAAGAATGATGTCATCATTTTGTTTACAAGTAAAGAGTAGGTTTCAGTAGCTTATTTTGAAATGGGTTAGTGGAACAGTGGAACTTCAGGAGACCCAAATACACAAAACATCCAAAAACATGAATCATTAAAATAAATCATGACAATAATCAAGAGGGCTAATGAAATGTCAGCCTCTATACCCAAAGATCAGGAATAGAAAGGAGAGGAGCTTTGCTACAACTATGCAATCGTCCTTTATAGAATACATCTGAAGTTCCCTGTACAGTTCTGAGCAGAGAAAGTGATTGGAACCAGATGGACCTTGTTGACTACAAGGTTCTCGATTGGATTTGTTAACCTGGGCCAATCAGGAAAGCACTGGCTGACCAATATAACCAGGAGATCGGAATGTTTCTCAGAAAGGGACTGACCCTGAGCAGGCTGCTCACAGCTAGTGTACTGTGCACTGGTAAATAAAAGGTAGCTTGGTGACAGGACACTGGCCTCTGTGCAGTCATTTCGATGGTGACTGGGGAAATCAGGGTGTGCCCATAGAACATTCACTTGCAACTGTCATCTTGGAGTTGGGGTAAACATTTCTGGCATCTGGCATTTCTGGCCACTATTTGGGAAGCCTGGCTCATTTGACCCTGCTGCTGAAGACTGGGTCCAGTATGCTGGAAGAATTTGATGTTTTTCTGGGCAAATGACATTGGGGCAGACGAAAAGCAACAATTAATCCTACTAGAGATAGTAGGAACTGCAGATGCTGGAGAATCTGACGTAACAAGGTGTAGAGCTGGATGAACACAGCATACCAAGCAGCATCAGAGGAGCAGGAAGGCTGATGTTTCAGGCCTAGACTCTTCTTCAGAAATGGGGGAAGGGAAGGACCTTCTGAAATAAATGGGAGAGATGGGGTGGCAGATAGAAGATGGATAAAGGAGAAGATAGGTGGAGAGGAGACAGGCAGGGGTGGAGCCAGTAAAGGTGAGTGTAGGTGGCTCTCTCCATGACCCCCTTGTCCACTCCACACTCCCCTCCAGCCCCACCACACCCGACACTTTTCCTTGCATCCGCAGGAAGTGCTACACCCGCCCCTACACCTCCCCACTCACCTCCATCCCAGGCCCCAAGAAGACCTTCCACATCACACAGATGTTCACCTGCACATCTGCTAATGTGGTATACTGTATCCGCTGTGCCCGAGGTGGCCTCCTCTACGTTGGGGAAACCAAACGGAGGCTTGGGGACCACTTTGCGGAACACCTACTCTCAGTTTGCACTAAACAACTGCACCTCCCAGTCGCGAACCATTTCAACTCCCCCTCCCATTCCTCAGACGACATGTCCATCCTGGGCCTCCTGCAGTGCCACAACGATGCCACCCGAAGATTGTAGGAACAGCACCTATATTTTGCTTGGGAACCCTGCGGCCCAATGGTATCAATGTGGACTTCACAAGCTTCAAAATCTCCCCTCCCCCAACCGCATCCCAAAACAACCCCAGCTTGTCCCCGCCTCCCTAACCTGTCCTTCCTCCCACCTATCCCCTCCTCCCACCTCAAGCCCCACTCCCATCTCCTACCTACTAGCCTCATCACGCCCCCTTGACCTGTCCGTCCTCCCTGGACTGACCTATCTCCTCCCTAACTCCCCACCTACACTCACCTTTACGGGCTCCACCCCCACCTCTTTGACCTGTCAGTCTCCTCTCCACCTATCCTCTCCTCTATCCATCTTCTATCCACGTCCCCCTCTCTCCCTATTTATTTCAGAAGCCCCTTCCCCTCCCCCATTTCTGAAGAAGGGTCTAGGCCCGAAACGTCAGCTTTCTTGCTCCTATGATGCTGCTTGGCCTGCTGTGTTCATCCAGCTCTACACATTGTTATCTCAAGTAATCCTTCTAACTGTGTGTGGGCCCACAGCATTTTTGGTTATAAGGGACTTAAATTTCCCAGAGGAACCAAACCCTAAAACCTTCCAAGAATTGATGGAGTTAGTTAAGGAATATTATGACCCCAAACCACCTCTAATCCTGAGACGCTACCAATTTTATTCGGCTGTTAGACAACGGGATTTTTGATGAGGTTACAATGACTGGCAGAGGGATGTGATTTTGGGTTATCCCCTGAATGAGATGCTGAGAGACCATTTGGTATGTGGGATTAATGATGTAACCATGCAAAAGCACCGACTAGCTGAAGCCCAAACAGGCACTACAGCTGACCTTGTCATTAGTAAATGCAGCAAGTGGAGCATGGGAGCTACAGGGCATCTCAATGGGAGTGGACACCCTCACCTGTCCAACTTGAGGAACATCACTTGACTATAGGCAATCACAAAGCCTCACGCAGGGCATGTCCTGAGCAGAGGGACTCTAGGCCAGCCCACAGCAGAATGCCACAACAAAGTCGAGCCTCGGCCAAATAGCTAAACAGTTCTCCAGAATCTGGGCGACCAAGCCATTGTAGTTGCTGCCGGGATGCAGACTTGAGACAGCAAAGGTGTCCTACAAGGCCTGACTTGAGAAAGAAAACTCACAGGCCAGTACCCAGGAGAGTACACACTTCTGGAAAGTTCCCCAACATGTGGTTTGGAACCAAATAAATTGCTAAGTGACACCCACATTGAAGTGATTTAAAATTAATGTTTGGTTAAATGGTCACCCAGTTCCCACGGAGGCCAATACTGGTGCAGCTGTATCTAAGCTTGCAGAATCTGTCTTTAACAAGGTTTGCTTGGGACTCCAACCTTTAAGCTTGCACAAGACATCAGCCAGATTGAACCGTAGCAAATTAGGGGTATGACTTTGGTTCCAGTCTCCTCTGAGAAGCAGTTGATGCGCTTACCACTGATGGAGGTAAAAGGCTCAGGCCCAAAACTTTTGGGGCAGAATTGGTTGAGAAAAATTCAGCTCGATTGGCTCAACATTTTTCAATTGGAAAATGGCTGCCTCAGTGAAGTGCTAGTGAAATACCCAGGTGTTTTTCAAGAAGGGCTTGGGACCTTCAAAGGGGCCTAGGCCACTTTATGTGTAGACCAGGAAGCATTTCCAAGATTTTGCAAGGCCCGTCCTGTCCCATTTGCCTTGCGGGCAAAAGTAGAGGCAGAAGTCAGGAGGCTCGACAGTGAAGGAATCATCAAACCAGTGCAGTTTGCAGAATGGGCAGAACTGGTTGTACCAATTGTGAAGCCTGAGGGCTCAGTTCACCTTTGTGTGAATTTTAAGCAAACAGTAAACCGATTATCATAGCTGAATAAGTACCCACTCCCTCGCATAGAGGACCTGGACACAAAGTTGGTGGGGGGAAGCTGTCCTTTACAAAGCTGGACATGAGCCACGTCTGCCTGCAATTGCAACAGGATGAGGTGACCCAAAGGTACGCTACAATTAATACCCATGGGGGTTTACATCAATATCCAAGACTGCCATTTGGGGTATTGTCAGCCTGCGCTTGTTTCCAGTGGACAATGGAGAACATTCTACAAGGCCTACCCCAGGCTGCCGTTTATCTGGATGACGTACTAATAACAGGGAAGACCAACAAAGAGCACTTGGAGAACTTGAACATAGTGATTAAACGTTTCTCACAGGCGGGCCAATGCCTTAGATGGGGAAAAATGTGTGTTCCAGACACCCCAAGTGACCTATGGGTTACAGAGTTGACAAACCTAGGTTACACCCGTTGGAAGAGAAAGTGAGGGTGATCAAAGGATACCCAGCTGTCACATCTGTACTGGAGCTTAGGTCTTTCCTTGGCTGAGTGAATTATTACCCTTAAACCTGCTACTGAAAAAGGGTCAACCTTGGAAATGGCCATGAAGTGAAGAAACAGCCTTTAGAGAAGTGAAAAAGCAGCTATCATCATCTAAGGTGTCGGCCCACTATGATCTGAAGCGAGAGGTAGCACTGACATGCGATACCATCCCGTGCGGTGTCAGGGTAGTGTTGGCTCACTGGTGGCCAAATGAGAGGAACACCCAATAGTGTATGCTTCCTGGACTTTGGCTGTTGACGATTGCAAGTATGCCCAGATAGAGAAGGGAGGCTTGACTGTCATTTTTGGTGTGAGGAAATTTGACACATGGGAATTTATCACAGTAAGAGATCACAAACCCCCTGCTAGTCGCACTGAAAGAAGAAAAGGCAGTGCTGCTCAAAGCTTCTGGTAGGATTTAACGTTGGGCCCACATTCTCAGCACCGACAAGTTAGAACATTGTCCAGGAGGCCAATTGGCCAATGCGGGTGCCTTCAGCCACCTCCCTCTGGCAGATACTCCACAAGTGGTGTGTCCCCTGGAAGAATCTGCTTTGTGTTTAAACTTTCTGGACACCTTTCCAGTCACTATGGACAATATCTGACTGTGGACACAAAAGGATCCCGTGCTGGCGAAACTGAAACAGCTGGTGGTAATGGGGGAAACAGAAGGGCCATCGCAACCTGGATTGAAAACATTTTGGACCCAGAGATACCAGATCACCCCAGAAGATGGCATTATTACTAAGGGGAACATGGGCCATTATCCCAAGTGAAGGTCACTGCCAGATCCTGGCCGAACTCCACCAGGGTCATCCAAGGGTTTCCAATGTGAAGATGCTGGTAAGAAGCAATGTCTGGTGGCCAGGGTTCGATGCCGACATAACTTCATTGGTGGGGCAGTGCCCAGAGTGCCAACAGGGACAAAAATTGTCACCAGCAGCACACCCACATTTGTGGGAATAGCTGGGTAAACCATGGACTCAAATATATGTCAACTATGCCAGTCCTTTAATGGGCTCAATGATCCTGGTCATTGTGGATGCCCATTCAAAGTGTTTGGACGTGCATAAAGTGTGTTTGGCAAACTCTGAGATGACGATTGAGCACCATTTGTGATACACAGACTCCCTGAAGTACTGGTCACGGACAACAGGATGTCATTTACCAAAAAGCAATTCGAATATTTCCTAAAGTCTAATTGCATTCAGTACTGAAGGACAGCTCCATACCACCCATCATCCAATGATCTAGAGGAAAGAGTGGCCTAAACATTGAAGGCAGGCTTAAAGAAGCAGCCTACAATTTGAGACCAAATTGTCTCAGTTCCTGTTCGATTATCCAAACACCCCACACGTATCAACAGGGATAGCTCCAGCAGATTTGCTGACACACTGGGTTAAACCTGATATTTCTAGACCTGACGCGGAAGGTGAAATGGCAGCAGGGAATGCCAATGCCAACCAGATGCTTTGTCTAAGTGAGAGAGACAGTTTAATTCAGGGGAGATAAAAGGTACTGCAGATGCTGGAGAATCCGAGATAACAAGCATGG
>JAHRHZ010000020.1:54088823-54131264 GCA_024137785.1 Ginglymostoma cirratum | reverse complement strand
GTCTAGGCCCAAAACATCAGCCTTCCTGCTCCTCTGATGCTGCTTGGCCTGCTGTGTTCATCCAGCTCTACACCTTGTTATCTCAGATTCTCCAGCATCTGCAGTTCCTACTATCTCTGAAACAAGAGAGAGAGTACAGGTCTTTCTTCTTATATGCTGCAAGAATTTCTGACTGATGTAAAAAAAAGGAAGTGAGTAAGGCTTGGGGCACAGGGAGGTTTAGCAGCTGATGAACACAGTAGTGTGGCTTTTTTGGAGTATTCTCTATATTTAGCTCCACAGGCTGGCAGACAGAATTTCCGGATGGAAAGGAAAGCCTGTGACTTTATTGGGATCTGGCTTCAGGAGGGGGTCAGTCCTCAGGCGGGCTCAGAACTGTAATTGGGAATGTTACTGGCCTTTCAGCCAAGTTCATTAAACTTAAGCAGAGGCAACATTTAAAGGTTCAAAATGACTGCACCAAGGGGCAGTTTGTAAATTGGTCATCATTAAAATTGGATGAGATTCATGTCCTTGGAGGCATTTAGGTTTGAAATAAGCAGGAAGTTCAAACACACAGGCACAGGCACAAGGGATTGACTTCATGCATTAACCAAAAAATAGATGGTACAATCGGACCACACAGTAGCATGTGCCTGTCCAGATTTAAGTCACTGTCTTGACCACTGAACTCCTGTGGTCCAAGCTGTGTACAGGACTTACAAAATGATGATCATTTCTGTCATTCACCTGTGGGAGCATGGTGGCTCAGTAGTTAGCACTGCTGCCTCACAGCACCAGGGACTCGGATTTGATTCCACCTTCGGACGACTGTTCCTCTGTGAGGGGTTTGCGTGTTCTCTCCATGTCTGTATGGGTTTCCTCTGGGTGCTCTGGGTTCCTCTCACTGTCGAAAGATGTGCAGGTTAGATGCATTGGCCATGCTAAACTGCGCACTGTGTCCAGGGGTGTGTGGACTAGGTGGATTAGCCATGGTAAATAGAGGGATAGGGCGGGTCTGGGTGGGATGCTCTTCAGAGGGCTGGTGAGGACTTGATGGGCCAAATGGCCTACTTCTATACCGTAGGAATTCTGTGAATTGGCCCCCATGTCCTTTGTAAATGCTGGCTATAAAATGACTTCAGAAGTAAAACTCATTCATCAGCCCGAGGATGCTGAAAGGCACAGCCTTCTCCTCACTAAAACCACCATCATAACTATTCCTGAAGCCAAGACGCTGTACTGATGCAAGATTCAGATGTTACTTAAAAACCATACTTTTTATGTTGAACACCCTGGTAGAGAGGAGAAAATCCATCACATGATACAGCTCTGTTGTTTAAGAACATTCCAAGGCCTATTGACATGTACCAGAGCAGAAATGGGGATTGCACAAGGTCAGCATGTTTTTTTTTAAAATGAAGTGGCTGTGTTACATTGTCTGAGGCTGGAGGAGGTTTCAGTCACAGCTTTTGAAAGAGAATTAGGTCATTATTTGAAGAGGGAAAATGACTAAGTTGCATACTGATTGAAACTGAAGGGAGCAGAGCTGTGAGGTTTATATGTCACAATAAACATTTAAAAGAATACTGAGCTGTGAGCCTTGATTATTTAACACACACACATGGGGTCAGTAAGATTTTGAGGGGAGTTATATGCTAATTGTATATGATTTGTATTTTTAAGGTTAAGGATAAACAAGCAGGGAGTATCGTTTGATTCAGTATTTTGAGCACAGGTAGAAAGGAACTCCCCAGACACTGGGTTATTGGTAAGTAGGAAGTAAAGATGTATAATGTTACATTCTGTAAATAAGCCTACTATCAAGGAAAGGATCTGTGTCTCTTCTCATATTTCCTCATTTAGTATGGATGGATTTAACAGTGCAGGTTCACATGCATACAGGGGAAGGTAAGTTAGATTGTTGGAGGGTAGACAGGATTTGCACAATGCCTTGTTGACACAGCGGGAAAAGCTCACGCTCCTCCTAGACTGGATCATAGAATCCCTACTGTGTGGAAGCAGGCCATTCAGCCCATCAAAGCTACGTCGACCCTCTGAAAGGCATCCCACCCTGATCCAACCCTCTACCCTATCCCCTGTAACCCTGCACATTGCATGGCCAATGCACCTAACCAGCACATCCCTGGATACTATAGGCAATTTAGCATGGCCAATCCACCTAACCTGACCATTTTTGGACTGTGGGAGGAAACCCATTCAGACACAGAGAGAATGTGTAAATTCCACACAGATAGTCGCCTGAGGCTGGGATCAAACTCGGGTCCCTGGGGCTGTGAGGCAGCAGTGCTGACCACTGAGCCACCATGCCACCCCCAAGAAGTGCTGTAAAGGGACTCTCAATATCATCTTCGGTCTGCAGGATTTCCAAGTTGTTAAAAATGAAATTTTAGAGCACACAGCCTCCTTCAAAGCAGTTTTAGGAGCCAGAGATAAAAGGTACTGCAGATGCTGGAGAATTCAAGATAACAAGGCGTGGGGCTGGATGAACACAGCAGGCCAAGCAGCATCATAGGAGCAGGAAAACTTGACGTTTTGGGCCTAGACCCTTCATCAGAAAAAGGGTCTAGGCCCGAAACATCAAGCTTTCCTGCTCCTATGGTGCAGTTTTAGGAGCCAGGTAATTTCTGAGAGCAGATTGGTGTCCTGCCCTGATGCACCCACACAGAGATAGACTTGGTGTCAGGATACCCATTTTTAATATTTTAACTTCCCACTCGGCTTGAAGTATTAAAATTAAGGCGTGTTCCTCTGCAATATATCTACAGGCTTGGCAGCGTTTGTGAAAAGATGTGGTACCAATGATCACGGGTGACTTGTACATTAATGAAATGGAACCCTTTTCTGTTGAAGAAGTCAGGCACTTTGAAAATGGCTGTGTGTAACAGTCTATAAACCCAGGCTATAGGACTGAGCTCATCACAAGGAAACAAGATGAAGTGATGCATTCTGACATGTCTTGCACCAGTAGCAGCGGTGATACATTTGCAGATTGAGGATTAAAAGCTTCCACATAAGTCTCAGTGGAAGCAGCCATAAAACTTTAGCACAGTTGGGCATCTTGTTGGGCTCTGAGGTAGGATGACCACACACCCTTCCAGGTCAGTAGGCAGATCACGCTTCACTGATACAGACAATCGATGAGACTGCCTCCGCAGTACTATGTACCTTGCTGGTCACTGTACCTACAGAAGGATGTTAATGTGTTGGAAGCAGTTCAGAGAAGGTTTAAGAGACTAACACCCGGAATGAGCAGGTTGCCTTAAGCAAATCTAAACAAGATAGATCTAAATCCTCCAGAGTTTAGAAGATTCAGAGGTGACTTCATTGAAACATAAGGGGGACTTGACCAGGTAGATGTTTCCTTTTGTGGGAGAATCTAGAATCAGGGGTCATAGTTTAAAATAAGACCGTAATGAGGAAAACATCTTTTTCTTTCTGAGTTGAGAATCTTGGAATTCCCTTTTTCAAAAGGTGGTGGATGCAGAATATTTAAACATTTATAAGGCAGAGCTGAATAGATTCTTGATTAAGTGGCTGTTTGAGAAAGATTGTGCATGGTTATCGGGAGAAGGTGGGAAAATGATATGAAATGAGATGTTGTTGGGAGAGCAGACAGAGAAGATGGGCCGAATATCCTCCTCCTACACTGTAATAAGTCTGTGATTCTGTGATAGTACCACATAACCTTTTGTCCCCTTGTGAGAGTGAGGAGAGAGCATTGGTTTAAAGTGTTGACCTAAAGGTGGCACTTCGGACAGCGCATCTCTCCCGCAGTATAGCACAAGTGTCAGGCTGGATCATATAGTGCAATCTCTGATTTGGAATCCACAGCCTATTGCTCAGAGGTGAGAGTGTTAACTATTGAGGCACAGTGGGCAGCATTTCCTATGAAAAGCAGCCCTCCTGAAAATTTCTGCATGGTTCTGTTTATTGTTTGAATGTAATAACATTCTTGTTCAACCCGACTTTAAGGGAGCTTTAAGGTTCAGGGTTCCTGGACGATCGAACCCACTGCGACAGGTGAAGGGTTTTTTCTCCCAACTGCACCAAAGTATGCATCAGCACCACAAAACCAAGTTAATCACAACATTTAAAAGGCATCTGGATGGGTACATGTGTAGGAAGGGTTTAGAGAGATATGGGCCAAATGCTGGCAAATGGGAATAGATCAGTTTAGGATATCTGGTCAGCATGGACGAGTTGGACTGAGGGCTCTGTTTCCAAACTGTATAACTCTGTGACTCTATGACAATGATTAAAACAAAAAGAACTATATTGAGTTTATAGTTCCCACACTGGCAACAGAAATATGGCTTCACAGTGCAATCATCCCTTGGATCGGTACAATGTGATTATGGTACACACTTTTCATAACAGATTTGTGTCCAAAGATCCAGGAGACGCCTTTACATCACCGAAACCACAGGATGTCTGTGTCTCGACCATTTGAGTAATTGTGTCCAATATGCTTCCTAACTTCCCTTTTTCTTGCCAATCCCTTTGGGACCTCTTTTTAGCATACCCTTTTTTGTGTTGTGGACTGTCCTAATGAGTACATACTGAGAAGTTTCAACAAAATGTGTCGTTTCTTGCAGCATACTTAATTCTGTGCCACCAAAGGACCACTTGTATAGCAGCTGTTCCCTTAACTTAACGTGTGAAAAATAGAATGTGGCTCAGACACCAGCAGACTGCACACAAATAACATCGATGGTGGTGTCATAATTACACAGAGATATTACTCAAAATGGAGGAACACGGCAGGTCAGGCAGCATCAGAGGAGCAGGGAAGTTTCTCCGATGCTGCCTGGCCTGCTGTCTTCCTCCAGCTCCACACTGTGTTATCTCTGACACCAGCATCAGCAGTTCTTACTATCTCTGAGTGAGTTATTACTCAAGATGTCAGTTTTAATAAGAAAGCATTGACATGGGGAGGTTATTAACACTAGACTATTAATCCAGAGTCCCGGTAATATCACAGGGACCTGGGCTGAATCCCTGGGTGGATGGTAGAATTTGTAATGCAATAACAGATCTGGAATTAGAGTCAAATAACGACCATGAAACTATTGACGATTGTCCGGAAAGGTCCATAGAGTCATAGGCACAGAAACAGACTCTTCCAGTCCAGTCTATGCCAACCATAATCCTAAACTAAACTAGTCCAACCTGCCTGCGCATAGCCCATATCCCTCCAAACATTTCCCATTCGTCTCCTTATTAAATGCCTTTTGAATGTTGTAACTGTACCTACATCTACCGCCTTCTGTGGAAGTTCATTCCACACATGAACCACTCTCTGCCTAAAAGAAATACCGCTCGTATCTTTTTAAACTCTTTCTACTCTCACCTTAAAATAAGCCCCCAGTCTTGAAATCCCCCAGACACCTGCCATTCACCTAATTTATACACCTCATGATTATATAGACCCCTATCAAGTCACCTCTCAACCTCCTACGTTCCAATGAAAGATGTCCCAGTCTATCCAGCCTCTCCTTATAACTTAAACTGTCCATTCCCAGCAACATTCTGTTAAATCTCTTCTGACCCCTCTTCAGCTTAATAATACCCTTATTGTAACTTAGAAACCAGAACTGGACACAGTACTCCAGAAGAGATCTCACCAAAGTCCTGTACAACTTCAACATAACGTCTCAACTCCTATATTCAAAGGTCTGAGCAATGAAGGCAAGCATGCTAAATGCCTTTTTAAACACCCTATCCATATGTGAAGCAAACTTCAAAGAATTATGTGCCTGAATCCCCAGGTCTCTCTGTTCTCCAAGACTAAAAAAGGCACTGCTTTTAATTACATAAGTCCTGCCCATGTTTGTTGTACCAAAATGTAATACCTTGCATTTATCCAAATTAAACTCCACCTGCCACTCTTCAGCCCATTAACCCAATTGATGAAGGTCTCTTTGTAATCTTAGATAGTCTTAGATACATCTGGATTATAAATGTCTTTAGGGAAACTGCAGCCTTTACCTGGTCTGGCCTACATGTGACTCCCAGCAATGAGGTTGACTCTTAACTGTCCCCTCCCCTCCTCATGATCACTGATCGAGTGTGTGCCATGTTGAGAACCTGTGAGCCATGTGATAATGATGGGAAGTCTTGACATGTCAATGGAAAGAAAGCCCAATCAGAAACCTACCCACCACATTCAAAGACACCCAGAGTCACTTCTGTGCAAATCTGGCCCCTAATATTCGCCTGCAGTGGAAAAATGGAACTTAAAATTCACTGCTCTCGGAGGTTGGCTCTCACATGAATCTGCTGTCCTTCTGAATTACCTCCTTCCCTTGTTCCCTCTCTCTCATTGTGTATTTACTTAATTCTTTGATTTACTGAGACTGGCCAATGGAAGGAGCTTTGTTTTGACATCAAGCGAAGTACATCAGGAAGTTTATATTGGCAATACCAGGAAGGGAAACGTATCTGTTATAAATAAACTTGTCAGTGGGGTCCCCTGCTCATTGATCTGCAGAAGAATGCCTGGCTCTGTTTGCATGATGTACCTTGCAAAGAATACAGCATTGTCAAGAATCAGACCTTACTTTAAGTTATCCTCTGTATGGCACCACGCCCAAGTTACATATAGCTAGCTTCTTTTAAGAAAGTGGAAACGTTAACTCTGCTTTTCTTCCCATAGATGCTGCCAGACCTGTTGAGTTTCTCCAGCAATTTCTGCTTTTGTTTCAGTCAAACCTATTGTCAATTTCAAGGTTCAACGAAGAGTAACTTCAGATCATTAGAAAGGAGTTGGTCAGCTTTACCAGCTATAGGCTGGACCTGTAAATGAAACGTTCTCTCCCCCTCCTGTAGTTTTCAAACCAGTAAATTTATCTCAGGGTGGAATGCATCTAACATATTTTGTAGCAGTAACAATTCTTTTTAAACGTCACCATTGTCAGCATTAGACTCCCACTTAATTCTAAGATGTTATCCAGATGAGGGCTCCTGAAAATACAACTATAAGGCAATAACTCCTACAATAGCTTATGGATGTTTATTGTAAGAACCAATCCTGATTACATTATAGGAACGGCTGCCGAACTGTAGAATGCACAATGCTCAAAGACAATCACTTCACTTATATAGATAGTGACTAACCAAAGTAAAGACTCGATGCTATATTCCCACAATACCAACTGATAGCAATGTAGTCAAAGATACTGTAAGGGCTACACCTTTTTACTTTTGTGTTTGTTTTAAATTGCGGACTAAAATTAGAAAGAACTGATTTAAAAACAATGGATGCTGTATGGTTTGAAAGCAAATAACCTGATACTCATGGAAAACATTATTTAAACTGCTACTTGACCAAACAGTAATTCAAGTTTAGGTTCAAACAAACTGGAGCTGAGGGGTTCTATGTTCCAATGGAGCTTTGGTTGGCAGTAAGAAGTTGATGGGACTATGGAATAGTTATCAGTTATTGATGACAGTCTGCTAACAGCCATGTGATTGGTTCTCAGCTAACTGAACACAATAAAGAGAGATGACCAGGTCTCTCCCAGCCCATGGGCTGTCTTTCTGTTGTCTGCAGTCAAAACTCATTCTAAACATGAAGAAAATGAATTCATCTTTACCTTCAGCAGTTGCTGAAAGCTGAGGTTTTTAATTAATGTCAGAGATTTTCAATAAATGAACAGCCACCGTACACCTCTTGTAAACCGATGGAGGTGTTTGGAAAAGGAAAGTTGCTGATCAGCATGAACCAGCTGTGGATTATATTGAAAATTGTGTGATTAGGCTACAGCATAAAAATTAACAAATGCTATTGCAAAAAGCTGACTTGCAGGTGTGGTCGAGACTCATGAGCATACATGACGAACAGGTTGTTGCCTAGACCTTGTGGTTAGGATGCGGAGAACAGCTGTAAGTAAGTAAAGTAACAGAATGTACTGACCATCTTTTGCTGTTTCAGGGAGGATCAAGTAAAAAAAAATGTGCAAAAGCACGATTAAAGCTGTTGCTGCAGAGATCTCAACTTGCAACTATGTAGCCTACATACAAGAAGGAATAAGTCACAAGATCGCAGACTTTTTCCTCATTTCTTAGGAAACCAACACCAACTCAGAAAAAGGGAACTTTCAAGGGAAGAAAGAACTGAATTGCTTTGACTAGTTTTCCCTCCATCCGTAAGTTGTTTTCCCCTGTCTGTCTCTGTAGGTGTGTATGCATGTAAGGGAACAATTACAAAAGGATTCAAGTTTTAATTTGTAGTGATATATACTGACAGGTTATAACTGTTTATCTGTGGCTAGAGATTAATATGTTCCAATAAATAGTCATTTTTGTTAAGTACAGAAACATGGTCTATATTTTCCATCAACTCTGGGCCAGAAAATCAGGTTTATTGGGGAGTCTGACATACTTATTTCAAAATCTTTAACTTTTGTGACGACTCTGGGAATAGCAGGGACTTGATTTCCAACATGTTACCCCAGTGAGTCATGACAACACTTAGATTGTGACTATTCCATGCTAAATTTATGCAAACTATTTAAATCCACCTGAAAACCCTTTTGGATATTCAGGCAAATAATAGTTTTTTTAAAACTATAGTTACACTTCAGTATAATGTCTTTAGAATGACTTTGTTTCAACTTTCAAGGGGAGTTAGTGTTAAGCAACACATTTTTTATGTCCTACAATGGATG
Source organism: Ginglymostoma cirratum (assembly GCA_024137785.1). Lineage (NCBI taxonomy): Eukaryota > Metazoa > Chordata > Chondrichthyes > Orectolobiformes > Ginglymostomatidae > Ginglymostoma > Ginglymostoma cirratum. Next base: position 54,122,592 of record JAHRHZ010000020.1, on the reverse strand, counting down.
ACTTATGTCTTCGTTTATGTATGTGTGGGTATTGCTTTTTTAGATTTCAAGTTAATTTCTGTGGTACAGAAAGAGAGTGAAAGAGAGAAAGAGGCTACCATTATCCATTGTATATCCACAAAAACATATTTTAAAAAATAATTATCACTGTTCAGAATGATCTCTTTATGAATGCTTTATGGTTGCTGTTCGTTTACCATTTTTATTTTGCACGTCATAGAGTCATAGAGATGTACAGCACTGAAACAGACCCTTCAGTCCAACTCGTCCATGCTGACCAGATGTTCTAAATTAATCTAGTCCCATTTGCCAGCATTTGGCCCATATCTGTCTAAACCCTTCCTATTCATATCCCCATCCAGATGCCTTTTAAATGTTGTAATTGTACCAGCGTCCGACACTTCCTCTGGCAGTTCATTCCATACACGCACCACCCTCTATGCAAAAAAGTTACCCCTTAGGTCCCTTTTAAATCTTTCCCCCTCACCTTAAACCTATGCCCTCTAGATTTGGACTCCCCCACCCAGGGAAAAGACCCTGTCTATTTACCCTATCCATGCACCTCATGATTTTATAATCCTCTACAAGGTCACCCCTCAGCCTCCAATGTTCCAGGGGAAAATAGCCCCAGCCTATTTAGCCTCTCCCTATAGCTTGTTTGGCTATTTTCCAATAGCAAGGCTTTCAAGGTCCTTTCAAAGTCCCAGAATCTTCTACAATGCTTTCTCACTAGTTTCTTGGCACTGATTCAAATTTGCATATTGTGTATTTTGTTTTCATTAATTAACACCTTTAATGTCTTTACCAAATTGGTCACTTCCTTTCCATTATCTGGTGCTTATTTGCAAAATACTATAGTGCCGCTATGTTTGCTCATTTCAATGTATATAGTCAGTATTACATGAATTATGCAGAAAGTTGTTCAGCTTTTATACTCCATTGACCTGACAGTGTGGAAAATTGCTGAGGTATGTCCTCGCCACAAAAAGCAATGCACAACCAACTCTGCCAATGACGGGACATTGGTTAGGCCACTTTTGTAATGCTGCATTCAAATCTGGTCTCCCTGCTACAGGAAAAGTGTTGTGTAACTTGAGACTGTTCAGAAAAGATTTACAAAGATTTTATCAGGCTTGGTACCTTTGAGCTATAGGGAGAGGCTGAATAGGCTGGGGCTATTTTCCTTGGAGCGTCGGAGGCTGAGGGGTGACCTTATAGAGGTTTATAAAATCATGAGGGGCATGGATAGGGTGAATAGCCAAGGTCTTTTCCCCAGGGTGGGGGAGTCCAAAGCTAGGTTTAAGGTGAGAAGGGAAAGATTTAAAAGGGACCTAAGGGGCAACTTTCCATGCAGAGGATGGTGCATCTGGATGGATACATGAATAGGAATGGGTTAGAGGGATATGGGCCGAATACTGGCAAATGGGACTAGATTAATTTAGGACACCTGGTTGGCATGGATGTGTTGGACTGAAGGATCTGTTTCAATGCTGTACAACTCTACGACACTATCACTCTAATTACCATTTCTTCAGGCTACTTTCCAACACCTACAAAATGACATAACGGGTTATTGACAGCGTTTTCAACGGGCATTTGTTCAGCAATAACACTCTCCCTGATGCTTGGCTTGGATTCTGCCAGGGCAATGAGCTCCACAGCTCATTCTAACCTTGATTCAAACATGAACAAAAGAGCTGAATTTTGCAGATGGATTGAAAATTTCAGCATTGCATTGTGGTATAAAGGAATCCCAGTGTTGATAGATACCGGGAGCAAACTTGCCACTGATTGCATTCATTCCCAGCACAAAGGAAGATGTTTGAGGTTGTACCTGCAGAACATGGATAGCAGTGGTTTAAGAAGACAACTCATCAACCACCTTCTCAAGAATTGTTAAGGATAAGCAATAAATCAGCAACCTTCAGGTCCCCTGAACAAAATAAAAAGTTACAGGCTGGTTTATGAATTATAATGCTGCCACTTGTGAACATATAATGGTGTCTTCTCGCCCAACTGGCTGTTTCCTCTTGAAACTGACATTTTTTAATACTTTGAAAGAACCATTTCCTACTAAGGGTAGCAAAATATATAAAGTGTATGCAAAACCATAAATTGATGGAAAAGCTCAGCAGGTCTGGAAGCATCTGTGGAGAGAAATCAGAGTTAATGTCTCTGGTCTGGTGACCCACCTCAGAACTCAGGAATAAGAGTAGCCAATTCATTATTGGTGAGGAAGCAAAGCTACAAGCTGGGTTGCAATCTACACCTCACTAAGGGGCTGAAAAGTCAGATATGTAAAGTATTTAAACTATAAAGAGCCATTACTAATTGTACTAATGAGCATTGTCAATCTTGGTGAGCCTCTCCCCATTTGCTGTAGTAAGTTTTCTCAAACTAACTTCCCAAATTTGCTGCATTTTGTATACACCCTATGGAATTGCACTCATCATGTTTTCCTAGACCTCATTGCCAGGTCCTCCTGGGATCCCTGGGGCCAGTGCCATCTTTAAAGCCCATCCCGTGCATCTGGTCAAGAGTTGGCAATCCTGTACGGTTCCTGTCAATTGCCCCAGACCAATCAGACAGAGGGAAGTTGGCATCTGATAGGACCCTGGAGGACCTGGTGGGTGGGGAGAAGCCACTATTGCCCAGGGAGTGTCCCCTGAGATGTTGGTGCCTAGTATCCAAGCTCTCAGTGTGGGAAGAGCAAATGGCGAGCTGGAGTTGTTAGTTACCATTTTCACTTCCATGTTGGCAATTGTCACCATCCAGTTTTTATCCTGCAGGTGGTAGAATGGGAAACTACATATCAACAAGGTGAGGTGCTGCCATAATGAGGATGTTAATACATGATAATGCATGCAAGCAGGCTTCTTACCTTGTGGTGGTCAGCTTGGTGGTGGGAAAGGGCATTTCTTTCGGAGAGACGGTGCTGTACCTGAATCCTGTTGTATTCTCATTTTGACTTGAACTATGTTCTTTTGGTGGCGGGGGGCTGGGGGCGGGGGGGGGGGGCCGGGGGGGGGTAGGAAGCAAAATTTTGCACGTACTGGAAATCAGAAACAAAAACCAAGAAGAACTCAATTCTGATGAAGGGTTACTAGACCTGAAACGTGAACTCTGCTTTCTCTCCACAGGTGCTGCCAGACCTCCAGAGCTTCTCCAGCAGTTTTTCATCTGTGCTCTCTTGGAGTTGCCCCATGGTTGGCCAATTTTGGCTGCCATCAATTCAGGCCCTTAAAATGACCAATTAAAGACCAGGATGTGGTCATTTTACAATCGTGGCTCCTCATTTAGATTATGGATCTAGAGCGCCTCACAATTAATTTCACTCAAGTTCAGCCAGAGAGAATTAAGGTCTATTCTTGAAAAGTTAGGCCTGGCTAACAGTCAAGTTGACCAATGTGTTTTGTCAAGGTAGCACATCCAGTGAGATGATGAGCTTTGGGCCTGAGGTCCGCTTATCAGAATTGTGGTTTTATTTATCTGAATTAGTACTGTCCTCTGGTGCTAGTTGTCATCCAGGAGATCCCATGATGGTGGCTTTTAGGCATGTTTCATTTCACATTAGTGAGAAGGGAGTGATGGTATTATATCTTGTCAATTTTGTCCTGAGCAGGATGCATCTTGTTGAGAAGTAACTTCTAAGTGAATTTTCTAATATCCATCCCCTTTCTTTTCACCTTTTTTTCACACCAGGTCTGCTGCCACTTGGACTAACACAGTTGCAGGCAGCCCTATGTCTATTCAGAGATGTGGTTGCAAACCCTCAGGCAGCTGTAGGGCCACTGAGGAGTTGGCTGGAAGACCTCACGAGGGAGGGAGAAGTTCAAGCATTTGACAGAAGGGTCACAGATGGTTAGGAGGTGTCAAGGGGGTTGCTGGGGACATGGCATTGACAGGGCATATTTTGCAGATGGGGTTTGGCAACAAGGGCAGACAGGGTGGAGGAAGGAAGGTGGTACGATGGCCCCTCCCACTATCAAACACCACACGAGAGGACACAAAGCTGCCCCTCCCCCACCCCCACCCCCTCCCCGCCCATACTCAGAATGTGCATGTAGAGCTAACAAAATTGGAACGGTCTTTGAAGCAAAATTTTCCTCCTCAAAAGGCAGTGAAAGTGGAGCATTTGAATAATTTGAAGAGGAAGATGGATGGATTCTCAGAAAACAAGGCGGGAGACAATGTAATGTTATCAAGGATAGGCAGAAATGTGGAATTGAGATTACAACCAGATCCTCTACAGTCGTATAGAATGGTGCAGCAGGCTGTTCATGTGTGACAATCATCCTTCTGCACCGTGTGTTGAGCAATTGTCTCATGTTAATCCTCAACTTTCTTCATGGAAGAGGGATGTTTGGATAAATCCCTCTGCCCTGCTACAGTCATGTGACTTCTGATGTCACGATGGGTAAATAAAGGCTTCAAAGCTGTAGACATTTCACACACCACATGGAACAGGCAGTGAGGCAACAATCTTGGGTAAGATTTGGGCTGATTGTTATATCCATATAAAAGTTGCAGTGTTGTGTTTTTAGCTTTCTTCATTGCCGTAAAATGTTGCCAAATGGAACTAACTTGTAAAAGAAGTTGCAGTGGATTTTTTTTTAAAAAACTGGCAAAGAAAACTGACTGAATTATTTTTGAATGAAGTTGTGAATGGATTGTTACATTTCTAGATTATCTGCGTTCGTGGTCTGAAGGGGCTGGGATGCGGGACTTGGGTAGAGGTCTCCAGCTTTTGAAAGTCATTGCAGCTCACCTCTGTGCTCATCTGAATCTGTAGGTCGAGGTGTATCGAAACTGGAGATTGCTTTCTCTAACTCAGTGCGCTGGATGCCTTGTGTTTTTTTTTGTGAGCAAACTATATTTTTAAAACAAAGTGATTGTGCATGCAGACTTGGTGGGTCAGCAGATAGGCTAGGCAATGCTTTGGGGATGAGACCTGTGCTTGTGTGTGTGCGTGTCTCTGTTTGTGTGTGGACATTGCCATGAGAAAGCCCCGCTTTCACGGGCGCAGTCTGACTGTTACTGACTGAAGGAGTCGCCTTGTAAAAGGGACGAGTGCTGCGGAGCCGCAGTGCACACGTTGAAACCATGCACACGAACAAAATCAATGCAATATTGATCTCCCAGCTAGACCTGTGGGGCTTCTTGATAGATATCTCTTGCCCCCTGGAGATCCTGGGTGTCTGAGGCAGAAGCCAGTGGCGAGAGGGATTGATACTGGGGACAGGTTTCTCCAGCTGAACTACTGACCTGTGTTCCCACGGCTGCTTGTAGAGCTGCTGTAGGATGTCAGGCTGTGTGTTTCAATGGAAAATAATTGGACTTTATTTTTGGAGGAGGGGGAACAGCAATTTTGAGGCCACCAATGATTGAGCGGTTGTCTCTCGAGTCACTTCCCCGATGCATGTTTTTTTTTGAGCAGAGTTTGGGATTTGGAGAGGGTCCGGGGGTTGTGGAGGCTCATCAGTCTCGCCAGATGGCTCATCCAGGAAATTTTCCTGTTTGCGTTAAGATAACGGAGCATTCTTGTGTCGTATAGCTGAGCGGAGAGCAGTGTTTAGTGAGCAAGCTTTTTTTTTTACCAATTTCTCATCTGTTTTGATGTGCTGTCTACAAACCTGGTGTGTGTTTGACAACGTGATATTTGTTTTAGTCAACAAAAGCACACCTCCTCCTCCCCACCCCAACCAACTCTGTGAATTCTTTTTCCCCAGCCCCTCTCTCCATTTCTCCCTCCAACCCTCCCATTCTCTCTCCCTCCCTCCCTCGCTCTATACGTCCCACGCTCTGGCTTCTGTCCCTGTCTGACTTTTCTCTGATATTAGAACGTTTCCCCCCCCCCAATTCTCAGCCTGCACTGAAGACTCTCGATGCGTCTCCCAGGCCAGCCACTCTGACCTGTGTTGATATCATGAGACGTGATACCATGTACGGGAACAAAACGATGTGGGGGCAGGATGAGAATAGGAATTTGCACTGGGAGAGGGCTCCAATGGATTGTGAAAGTCACTGAGCCCAAAGGATTTATTGCATGCTCCACTTCCTGTCAGTTTGAGGTACTGTCTATCAGCTGATGAAAGCATTTTGTTGCAGTTGAATGTATATTCTGACATTGGGCCCGGTTCCTGCCCCAGCAATAATCAGAAACCCCTCTACAATCATCCTAGACACTCACAGCCATTGCACAGTGCACTCACTCCAAATCTGCATCCAAAGAGCCTTTCTGAATACCTTCAGCCTCGGAATACTCACAGTTCCTGGAGCCCTTGTTGATGAACTCCGTGGTCAAAGCACAGCTTATGGACATAAGTAGGAACAGGAGTTGATCTAATGGCCTGTGGAGCCTACTCCACTATCCAGTATGAATGCAACTGGTCTTCAGCTCCAACTCCACTTTCTCCCTCTGCTCCCCATATCCATTGATTTCCCCAAGAGACCAAACATCAGTTCGCCTCTGGGCAGCGCGGTGGCTCAGTAGTTACCACTACTCCAACACAGCACCAGGGACCTCGGTTCAATTCCACCTTTGGGCAACTGTCTGTGTGGAGTTTGCACGTTCTCCCTGTGTCTGCAAGGGTTTCTTCTGGGTGCTGTAGTATGTTCTCACAGCCCAAAATGTGCAGGTTAGCCATTGGAAATGCAGGGTTACAGGAATGGGGTGTGTCTGGGTGGGTTGGCATTCAGACAGTCAGTATGGACTCAATGGGCTGAATGGCCTGCCTCCACAGTGTAGGAGTTCTATTCTATCTCAGCATTAAACATATTCAATGAATGATTAATCATAACCCTTTTCAAGAAAGCAATCCAAAGATAAATAACCTCATGTATGAAGAATCTGCTCCATCTTGATTCTAAATGATCAGCCTCTGTAGTGTTGGGCTTAAAAATGATATCTCATTAAGGGTTAATTGGACATGATTGTTCTACAGTGGAAAAATACATGAAACAGCACGGCTGGTGCAAAACCACGCTGTTCAGAGCTGGAGGAAACTACATGCCCTTTGCCGGGTGGGAAATAGAATATTGTAAAGTTAACATGGGGCCTCCTGGAGATAATAGGTACTGCAGATGCTGGAGAATCCGAGATAACACGGTGTGGGGCTGGATGAACACAGCAGGCCAAGCAGCATCATAGGAGCAGGAAAGCTTGACGTTTCGGGCCTAGACCCTTCATCAGAAAATCCTTCATCATCATTTTCTGATAAAGGATTTAGGCCCAAAACGTCAAGCTTTCCTGCTCCTATGATGCTGCTTGGCCTGCTGTGTTCATCCAGCTCTACTCCTTGTTATCATGGGGCCTCCTGGAAATGTGTTTCAACTTGTTTTCTGCAAAGACTGGAAAAGGACTGAAAATGCTATGAAATGGTGATCTGGCACGTAATATTAGATTCAAAATAATATTATTGTTGGGGTCTTTGCTGCAGTATTTGGACTTTCACTATCAGCCTGGGGTGCACCAGACCAGTGCCCTGGCATCTGATATAGAGCTCCATGTGCTGCTATCACCAAAGATCCCAACAAGTCGAAAAGCAATGTGAGACTCACTGGTTTAAATATATCTCAATAGTTTAACCCAACTAATCAGCCTAATATATGTCAATTGTGCAAAGTAAGAATTATTAAGTAGTGGATTAGTAAATAATAAATTAGCTAATATATTAATGTGCATGTGTCTCCTTCTAATCATTTTGATCAGACCTTAAAGATCCTATTCAGCCTAATGTTACAGCCTTTTATCCTCAGACTGTGTTCCCAAATTCCAGATTCCTCCACTGAAAAAATGGCCCCTTGGTATCTACCCTGTTCAGTTTCTTCAGAATCTTGAACATTATGATGAGACCACATGCAATTCCCATAAACTCCAAAGTGTATACACCCAATTTACTCAACTCACACTGGCCAGGGACATAACACTTCCAATGTTTCCTCCTTTAAATCAGGAGACCCAAACTGCACAGTATTCTAGGTGTGTTCTTGCCAAAGTGCTGTAAAATTGTAGCAAGACTTCTTTTTCCTTGTACTCCAAACCCTGTAATGTTTAGCTTTTTAACTTTTTATTTCTTATTTTTCTAACTTGTACTATGAATAACTGTCAGGTAAGGTAACTTTACTTCTCTGTTTTGTAGTTAGGATTGGTAACTAAGAACTTGTGGTGCGGTGTGGAGCAACATTATAAACTTTTCAGAGATAAAAGGTACTGCAGATGCTGGAGAATCCGAGATAACAAGGTGTGGGGCTGGATGAACACAGCAGGCCAAGCAGCATCATAGGAGCAGGAAAGCTTGACGTTTCGGGCCTAGACCCTTCACATGACAATAAACCTAAGTCTAGTTCTAAAATCCCTTGTAACAAGGCCAACATGCAATAGGACTTCCTAATTGCTTTCTCTATCTGTATGCTAATTTTCTGTGACTACAACCAAGACTCTCTGAACACCAACATTTACAGGTTTCACACCTTAAAAAAAATTTGCTTTTCTGTTCTTATGACCAAAGTAAATAAGCTCTCACTTTTCCACATTACATACCATCTGCCATCTTGTTGCTTGCACTTACCTTTCTTTATCTTGTCAATCTTTTGTTTCCTCATCGCTTACATTTCCCATTCCTTTATCAGCAGACTGCCTGTCCTTGCCTCTAAATCATTAACACAGACTGTAAATAGCTGAGGCTACAGCATTGATCATTGTACACTCCACTATTTACAGCCTGCCAACTTGGAAAGACCCCAGTTATCCTGGCACTCTTCCCTACAACCGTAGGAAGTGCGACACCTGCCCCCACACCTCCCCCCTCACCCCCATCCCAGGCCCCAAGAAGACTTTCCACATCAAGCAGATGTTCACCTGCACATCTGCTCATATGGTATACTGTATCCGCTGCTCCTGTTGTGGCCTCGTCTACATCAGGCAAACCAAGTGGAGGCTTGGGGACCGCTTTGCAGAACACCTGTGCTTGGTTCGGAATAAACAACTGCACCTCCCAGTCGTGAACCATTTCAACTCCCCCTCCCATTCCTCAGACGACTTGTCCATCCTGGGCCTCCTGCAGTGTCACAACAACGCCACCCGAAGGTTGCAGGAACAGCACCTCATATTCCGCTTGGGAACCCTGCAGCCCAACGGTATCAATGTGGACTTCACAAGCTTCAAAATCTCCCCTTTCCCTACTGCATCCCAAAACCAGCCCAGCTTGTCCCCGCCTCCCTAACCTCTCCTTCCTCCCACCTATCCCCTCCTCCCACCTCAAGCCCCACCCCTATCTCCTACATTAGCCTCATCCTGCGCCCTTGACCTGTCCGTCCTCCCTAACTCCCCACCTACACTCACCTTTACTGGCTCCATCCCCACCTCTTTGACCTGTCTGCCTCCTCTCCACCTATCTTCTCCTCTATCCATCTTCTATCCGCCTCCCCCTCTCTCCCTATTTATTTCAGAACCCCCTTCCCCTCCCCCATTTCTGATGAAGGGTCCAGGCCCGAAACATCAACCTTCCTGCTCCTCTGATGCTGCTTGGCCTGCTGTGTTCATCCAGCTCTACACCTTGTTATTCCAATTATCCCAATGCTTGGCTTCCTATCCATTTACCAATCCTCTACCTGTGCTAATATTTTACTTCCAACTCCATGAACCCTTAACTTGTATCTTTCTTTAGTTTGGCACCTAATTGAACGCTTTTTGGAATTCAAAATGTGCTATATCAATTGGATCTCTTTTTCTTAGCCAGCTAGTCGCATCTCAAACAGGTTTTTGATTTTGTAAAACTATATTGACTTTATTTGATCATGCTATATATACTATGGGGCAGCATGGTGGTTAGCACTGCTGCCTCACAGCACCAGGGACCCAGGTTCAGTTCCATCCTCAGGTGACTGTCTGTGTGGAATTTGCACATTCTCCCTGTGTCTGCATGGGTTTCCTCCCACAGATCAAAGATGTGCAGGTTAGGTAGATTGGCCATGCTAAATTGCCCGTGCTGTCCTGGGATGTGTGGGGTTATATGGATTATCCATGGGAAGTGCAGGGGTAGAGGGATAAGGGGGTGGGTCTGGGAGGGATGCTGTTTGAAGGGCCAGCATGGGCTGAATAGCCTGTATCCACAATGGTAGGAATTCCATATTTTTCCAAAAGGTCGTGAAGACTACCTTCCCCAATGACTGATGTCAGTCCCTGAGCTTAAAATTTCTGTTTTTCCTCTCCCTCCTTCAGCAGTGGTGTTCCACTTGCTAACCTCCAATATGCTGGTACTGATCCAGAATTTAATGACCTCTAGAATATCATCACCATGGCTTCCACTATTCCACAAGTGTCTGTTTTCGAAACCCTAGGCAGTAGACCATCACATCCTGGGGATTTGTTGGGTTTTAGTTTATTGGAAACAGGCCCTTTAGTCCAACTCTTCCATGCTGACCAGATATCCTAAATTAATCTAGCATTTGGCCCATATCCCTCTAAACCCTTCATATTTGTATACCCACCCAGATGCCTTGTAAATGTTGTAATTGTACCAGCCAGCTTGTTCTATCCATGCACCACCTTCTGCATGAAACGTTTGCTCCTCAGGTCCCTTTTAAATCTTTCCCTTCCCATCTAAAACCCAAGCCTTCTGGTTTTGTACTCCCCCACCCTGGGGAAAAAGACCTTGGCTATCACCCGATTCATGCCCCTTATGATTTTATAAACCTCTATAAGGTCACCCCTCAGCCTCCGACGCTCCAGGGAAAATAGCCCCAGCCTATTCAGCCTCTCTCTATAACTCAAACCGTCCAATCCTGGCAACATCCTTGTAAATCTTTTCTGAATCCTTTCAAGTTTCATAACATGTCATACTTCAGTTGGACCAGACTAAAGAACTTGAACACATCACCAGTAGACCAAGATTTTAGTGCATATTGTACAGACACAGTTTGCCAATGGAATAAGTATTTAAAGGGTGCATTGGAAAGGGTGCAGAGGAGATTTACCAGGATGTTGCCTGGTATGGAGGGAAGGTCTTATGAGGAAAGGCTGAGGGATTTGGGGCTGTTTTCATTAGAGAGAAGAAGGTTAAGAGGTGACTTAATAGAGACATACAAGATGATCAGAGGATTAGATAGGGTGGACTGAGAGCCTTTTTCCTCAGATGGTGACGGCTAGCACGAGGGGACATAGCTTTAAATTGAGGGGTGATAGATATAGGACAGATGTCAGAGGTAGATTCTTTACTCAGAGAGTAGTAAGGGCATGGAATGCCTTGCCTGCAGCAGTTGTAGACTCGCCAACTTTAAGGGCATTTAAATGGTCGTTGGATAAACATGTGGATGATAAGGGAATAGTGTAGGTTAGATGGGCTTCAGATTGGTTTCACAGGTCGGCGCAACATCGAGGGCCGAAGGGCCTGTACTGCGCTGTAATGTTCTATGCTCTATTCTATGCTCTATGCTCTAAAGTGGTGGATGAGATGTCAGTCAAATGGCCTGTTCTGGCTGGATGCTATTAAGCTGCATAAGTGTTGATCACTAACAAGTGACCCCGAAATAGAGTGAGGAAACATCAGACAGTGTTCCTGCTCTTGGTCAGTAGCAAGTGACTCCCACTATAAATGATCATCGATGTTGGTGAGGACAAAATCAAAATTGCTGTCACATCTGATCAGATATCGATAATGCAGGAGGATACCTAACTATGAAGAGGTGAAGCAATTCGTAGCAGCTAAAACAATGGTGGGAGGAGAAGTGTTAAATATCCCATATTCTTTAAATGACAGATTTCTATTCCTGAGAAACATTAACATTCAGGTAATTATCTTAGTTATAACAGAATCATAGAGTTGTACAGTCTGGAAACAAACGCTTTAGTCTGACTTGTCCATACTGACCAGGTATCCTAAATTATTATCGTCCCATTTGCCAGCATTTGGCATGTATCCCTCTAAACCCTTCCTGTTCATATACCCATCCAAATGCCTTTTAAATGTTGTAATTGTACCAGTATCCACCACTTCCTCTGGCAGCTCATTACATGCATCACCCTCTGCGTGAAAAAGTTGCCCCTTAGGTCCCTTTTATATCTTTCCCTTTTCACCTTAAACCTATGCCCTTTAGTATTGGACTCCCCCACCTTGGCGAAAAGACCATGGCTATTCACCTTATCCATGCCCCTCATGATTTTATAAACCTCTATAAGGTCACCCCTAGGCTTCTGATGCTCTAGGAAAAAATAGCCCCCGCCTATTTAGTCTCTCCCTGTAGCTCAAACCTTACAACGCTGGCAACATCCTTGTAAGTCTTTTCTGCACCCCTTCAAGTTTCACAACATCCTTCCTCTAGCAAGGAGACCAGAATTGAATGCAGTATTCCAAAAGTGGCCTAACCAATGTCCTGTACGGCCGCAACATGGCCTGCCAACTCCTATACGCAATGCACTGACCAATAAAGGCAAGTGGTTTTATTTCATTGATTTGTAGGGCTACGTACAGAAGTTGCACTTCAGTCTTGAGTCTGGAAACCCCATGTGTAAAGAACTCCCAAGGGATTGTGAACCTTCCCTGTTCAGACAGCTCATGGTACCTCCTCTTGAAGGCAAAATTCTAACAGAGTTTTTTCCCCCTTCTAGCCCCTGTAAATACAGGTATAACAAAAAAGACACAATTGACTAGCCCTTTGTCTACTTCTCGCTGAATTTAATGTTCTCTCCGTATTCCAATGTTATGTCTGCAACCTTTGTATCTTATCTTTGCACTCTAGAGCTAATGTATTCAGGAATGTCATTGCTTTCAAAGACGTGCAAGAAAGAATAGTTAATCAGGGTCTTTTTAGTTGTTCACAGGATGTTGGTGCTTCTGTCTAGGCCACAGTTTATTGTCCATCCTGATTGCTGTTGAGAAGGTGGTGAAGAGCTGCTGCCTTAAAGTGGTGAAATACATATGGAATAGATATACTGTGTTGTCAGAGAGGGAATTCTAGGATTTTAACCCACCGATAAGTGATGGAATGGCAATTTGTAGGTCCGCCTCCAGGTGATTTGTGGCTTGATGGGGAACTTGCAAGTTGTGGTAATGTTCCAATGTATCTGCTGCCCTAGATGGTGGAAATAATGGGTTTGGAAGTGGCTGTCTAATGAGCTTTGAGTTCTGGGGATGATTTTATAAATGGTATACACTTCTACCTTTGTCAGTGGCGGAGGGAGTGATTGTTGATGGTGGTGGTTGTTGGAGCCGGCCAGTCAGGCTGGATGGTGCCAAGCTTCTGGAGTGTTGTTGGAGCTGCACCCATCCAGGCAACTGGGGAGTATTCCATCACACTCCTGACTTGTGCCTTGTATGGTGGTGGATAAGTTTTGGGGAGGTGGGAGATGAGTTACTTCATTTTAACATACTAAACTAACACATTTTGTTAGTTAATATCTCTTTCTTTTGATTCAGAGATTTAATCTGGGTATGACTCAACTTACTGTTTGCACACAACATGCCTAATTGGAACTGAAATCGGAATTTACGCTCCCACATTCCTGTGTGCAAGGGTCGGCATGGATAGAGTGATCAGTTCACATATCCCAGTCTCCAAGCAGTCGATGAGCCTACTTTGTTGTGAGCTAGCTTCTCTCTTTTTTTTGTTTGTACATTAGATATTTTCAAAACAACCTTTGAACCTGGGTCTCCTGGGTCAGAGGTAGGGACATGACCCTGCACCACAAGAACCCTAATAATATCATTGATTCCTTCAGGCATATAGATATTTTTAATCAAACTGTTCAGATATGCCTAGAGCAGCTGGGATTTGAACCCAGATCTTTTGGATCAGAGGCAGGGACAATGCTATTGTGCCAGAAGAGCCCCAGTCCTGAACTAGCTACCCTTCCTCTCAGGGCACAGTTCCTTATACACTGCTCCGTGCTTGCTATTCACATAATCAGCTGTGAATGGTCTGGACTCACCTTCTTGAGCCTCGGCAATTGTCTCGAGGCTGCCTCCTCGTGGTTTTGATCATCTCGCATATTTTGTAACTTCATCTCTGACAGAGGGTCCCTGTATTCATAACATTAACCCTCTATCTCCCAACCACGGATGTCGCCAGATCTGCTGAATTTCTGTTTTTGTTTCAGGTTTCTAGCATCTGCAGTTCTTTGTAAAAACAGTTTGTTCTCCAGTTCTCACGTGGTTAACAAGATAAGCTCGTCTTTTCAGTTCCCAAACAACCAGCCCACTCGCACATTTGTAACAGTACCTTCATTTATCAATTTAATATTTAATCTCATGTAGCAGATCATCTTACAGAGTTTCATTCGCTCTGTTCCCTTAACAATAGGGCAGTTAAAATACATTAATCATGTTCGAGGTTCGGAATCAAGGTAACCAGTCCTTAGGAATTAAAAATCAATTGAGGGCTGAAGTCATTTGAAGTTGAGGATCAGTTGAGCTCCACATTATACCATCTTCCACTACCACCCAGACCGCTATTTCAGACATTTCTTTGTGTTCTGAGGAAGGGTCACTCAACCCGAAACGTTAACTCTTATTTCTCCCCAGACCTGCTGAGCTTTTCCAGCAATTTCTGCTTTTATTTCCTTGTCTCAGTTATTTGTTGTTTATCATTTATATGTGTCACTGCCCCACATTACCAGGTGTCATTACCATTTGTGGGGCAATGGGAAAAGGAGTCCTGGGGGAAATCATGAACGTGCCATTATATTTATGTGGCTAATCCAAGTCAGTTTCTGATCTATGGTAACCCCTAGGATGTTGACGGTGGGGGATTCAGTGATGTTAGTGCTAATAAATGTCAAGGGAAAATGATTAGGTTCTCTCATTGCAGATGGTCATGACCTTGGCACTTGTCACTTATCAGCACAAGCCTGGATATTGTCCAGATCCTGGACACAGTAAGGACTGCAGATGCTGGAAGCTAGAGTCAATAAATATGAAGCTGGCGAGGGTAAATGGGTTGGAGATAGGTGAATGCAGGTAGGGGGTTATTGTGGTTGGTCAATGGGAAAGGGTGGAGCAGAGAGGTGAGTCAGAAGATGGACAAGTTGGGGGTGGAGAGACTTTGAAGCTGGTGAAGTCAATATTCAAACCATTGGGCCGTAAGGCGAAATATCGGGTGTTCCTCCTCCAGTTTACGTTTGGCCTCACTCTGACAGTGGAGGAGACCGAGGGTGGACATGTCAGGGGAGTGGGAGGGGAGTTAAAGTGGATGGCAACCGGAAAGTTAGGTTGGTTGGTACACGCAGAGTACAGATGCTCCACAAACCTGTCCTTGAGCCTGCGTTTGGTCTCCCTGATGTAGAGGAGACCATGTCGGAAGTAATGGATACGGTAGATGAAGTTAGATAAGGTGCAGGTGAATCCCTGCCAGATTCGGAAGGATTGTTTGGGGCCTCTGACGGAGGTGGGGGTGGGCGGAGGTGTAGGGGCAGGTGTAGCACCTCCTGCGGTTGCAGGGAAAATTGCCTGGGGTGGTGGAGGGGTTAGTGGGGAGTGTGGAGCTGACGAGGGAGTCGCGGAGTGAATGGCTCCTGCCGAATGCGGACCGGATTTTCTAAGATCTCGTAACTAAAGAAGCTGTACCTAGGTACCGTTATACTTAAGATGGCACTGTGAGTGGTGATGTATTAACTTTTTGTGACAGTCATTTGAGTACATGGGACAATTAAGCTAATTCCAATTCCATTTCTAGATAGGATACTTTTGAAGTGTAGTTGCTATGGCAGTGTGAAAAACAGAAAGCAATCAGATAAGGACCAGACAGTAAATGCAGAGAATGCTAGAGAAAATCAGCAGGTCTGGCATGGGGAGAGTAAAACAGAGTTAATCTTTCACATTGGTAAGCATGTGCCAAAACCAGAAAACTTGGGTGTATTTTCTGAAGAAGGGTTTCAACCTGAAATGTCAGCTTTCCTGCTCCTCTGCTGTGTTCATCCAGCTGTACACCTTGTTATCTCAGATTCTCCAGCATCGGCAGTTCCTACTATCTCTGGAACAAACTTAGGTGTAACAGGTTTTTGACCAGAAGGCAGAGAGAATAGGAGGGGTGGAAAAACAGAAGGGCGGAAGATGGAGGAATTAAATAACAAAAGGTGTACTAGTACAAGGAAGCAGCAGAAAGCTTTGTAAATAGATAGAAAATCCTGCATCATTCATGTAAACCAGAATGCTTAATTGCCAGCATTCATTGGACAGTAATCTGTACCAGTGAGCTAAAATGCATGTCAGCAAATGGAGCCATTCCTGTATGGAATGCACTAATTTCAGACATGACAACAATTTAATGTAATCTCATTTAGCAGGGCTTCAAATATACTGAAGATATTCAACCCAGTGTCAAGCACAGTGGCCATTACGTTTCTCCCTGCTATTTCATTGAAGATAACTCTTTGATGCCAGTGATTGGTAACTGTGGACAAGGATCTCATGTCATTATCTGTTAAACAGGGGCTGACTTCCCACACCAAATATGAATTATGACTTCCAAGGTCAGCATCGTGCACAGTAATTGCAGGAATTGTACACATCTCCTCATTCTTAGTGGAATTATATGTTTGATGGCACCAAGTGGCTAATTCCATTCTACCACAGAGCATAATGTTTTATGTTATGTTATGATTTTGGGTGTTCAGCACTGATGCTTTTCATGTGCACTTTTTCATATACCACAGGAGGAGGCCATTCAGGAATTGCACATGTGTTGGCTCTCTCACTCTTCTTAAGAAATAAAGCCCAGTAAGAGACAAAGAAACTGCAGATGCTGGAATCCAAGCTGGACAAACAGGAGGCTGGAAAAACACAGCAAGCCAGGCAACGTCTGGAAGAGAAGTCAATGTTTCAGATAATTCTTCAGGGTAATACCTGAAATGTTGACTTTTCCTCCAGACACTGCCCAGCTTTGTGTTTTTCCAGCCTCCTGTTTGTCAAATAAAGCCCGGTGTTTGGTTTGCTCTGAATTTGGTGAGATCCGGTGGGGTGTTCTTGTCTGGTTAATGTGGCTACCACCTCCCGCTCATCATCAAGTTTGTGCACCCCTGTAAGAACAGTTTCCCTGCGGTGACTAACTGTGCTATCAGCTCCTTAGAGCTGAAACTGGTCACAGCAAGAGTATTTGTGTCACAGACAATGAATCATCCTGCAACTCCTTCCAGTGGGTCACACTGTCTCAAAAGAGTGTGATGGTAAACTGGGAGAGGCTGATGTAAATTAACCCCCATTGTTCCTGCATTACTAAACCAGCAGACTGGGTAGTGTTGGGAGCTGGTTGGATCTCGTCTGATAGTAATCTGTGAATACTATCATGTAAATTCCGTAAATTGGGAGCTAACGGTGGGCTCATTTGCAATGTACCAAAGGTTGAATTGTGCCCATGATAAAAGTTTTTGTGAGCAGTGAATTTTTTTTTGTATTACAATGCTGTATGTTACAAACAGGATGGAGTTGCTGTGTTTCTTATGGATGCATTGTCAGGCGAGTTCTAAGTTTTGTGTAAACCTCAAATCTTCGACTTGTGTGCAGTGATAGGTTTGGAGTGGGTTGAAGCAAGTTAAACAATGTCTCCCGTATGCTTTTGTACCAACAGTGTGGGGCGGCACGGTGGCTCAGTGGTTAGCACTGTTGCCTCACAGCACCAGGGACTTGGATTTGATTCCAGCCTCAGGCGACTGACTGTGTGAAGTTTGTGCATTGTCTGCATGGGTTTCCTCTGTGTTTCCTCTCACAGTCCCAAGATGTGCAGGTTAGGCGGACTGGCCATTGCTAAATTGCCCATAGTGTCCAGGGTTGGATGGGTTGGCCATAGTAGAGGCAGGGTTACAGGGATAGGGGGTGGGTTTGGGTGGGATGCTCTTTGGAGAATCAGTGTGGACTGCTTCTGCACTGTAGGGATTCTATATATGATTTTGCTGTTCTCCACATTGAACTTCATCTGCCATCTATGTGCCTAGCCTATCAAAATGTTAATAGTCCTGCAATGCATTTGTTGCTGTTTACAATTCTCACCTGTACAGGTGTCATCTGCAACCTTTAAAATTGCCCCCTATACACCAAGATCAGGAAAAGCAAGGGCCCAGTCCTTGTCAGCGTGGAGCTGGAGGAACACAGCAGGCCAGACAGCATCAGAGGAGCAGCAATGCTGACGTTTCGGGTCAGGACCCTTTTTCAGAAATCTCTGACTCCAGCATCGGCGGTTCTTACTATCCTGAGCCCAATACTGACCACTGGGCAATTCCATTGCAAACATTCCTCTGGCCCAAAAAAAAAACCCAATCGTTGTTGCGAGATAACACAGTGTGGAGCTGGAGGCACACAGAGTGGAGTGACCTTTTTGAAGGGTCCCGACCCGAAACATCAGCTTTCCTGCTCTTCTGATGCTGCCTGGCCTGCTGTGTTCCTCCAGCTCCACACTGTCATCTTGTGACCAAAGTCTGCAACTACAGTGTAATTGTTGATGACGAAAAGAAAGTGTTGACATGAAATCATCCCTAAAAAGTATGACCACAATGGGTATTGTGGCAAGATCCAGTTTTTAATGAGGAGTGTTCTGAGGAAGAGTCACGCAACCCGAAACATTAACTCTGATTTCTCTGCACAGATGTTGAGCTTACCCAGCCATTTCTGTTTCTGTTTCCAATTTTTCATGCATTTGATTTTTTTTTTACGCATTTGATTTTTTTTTTACTTCTATGTATTAAAGTTCTCATTTGTTTTTCTTCACAGAAGCCTTAAGATTAGAAAAATAGCAAGCTGACCCGCTACAAAACAACAAAAGATGCAAAGTCGGGCTCCAAGTGACTCTTTTTACCAATTTTTTGACAGTCGCGATGAGCTGAAGGCGTTATATCCACTTTCCCAACAGACTGTTTGGAGATCTGAGTGTGCCAATAATGGGTCATCCTCATCTAGTCACCAGTCTTGGAAGGTCCGTTGTGGATCTAACTACTTTGCCAATGAATTGGCAACAAGCAACCCAAATGAAGACGCCAACCAACTTGCCTGTTCCTCAGCTGAATTATCTGCGTCTTTCATTAACACCACATCTTATCATTCACCCATACTGACTACATTTCTCGGGGGTTCCCCAACTAAAAGTAGATTCCAACCTGCCTATCCACAGTGTCTGCCAACTGAGAGCCAATCTACCTATTTTCAGGATCGATCAATGTGGTCAGATGCGGCCTGCGTTCGAACACCTATGGAGTTTGGACCTTCTCAGAGAGGACCAATGTGCTGGTACCAAAAGGCCCAGGCAACCATCAAGCATTTCCCATCATCCCCCAGTCCTACTTCTACTGGCGTGCAGCCTGGAACTCCAAGCTCGCTGGCCTCTTGGGCGACACCACCTCTGCTAAACCACAAGAGGTGGTCTGTTTCAGAGCAACTTCCTGGGCAGTCAGATAATGGGGTGGTTTTTGTGGCTCAGCCCACGGAGAATTATTGGAATAACTGCCCATGTGCCAAGCATCCACAGGCTCCCGGATCTTTTACACGCACTGCAAATCAGCAAGCTTCGAACGTAGGCTATTGCAATTTGGGCCCATTTCATAACACGAGTACTAAAGTTTGCAAAGGGTCCACAGACGGACATATGTTTGGGTTAAACCAGCAGGGAGACAGAATGCAGGCACTGCGTAGGGACAATATCTCAACTCTGCAGTCATCAACTGGAAACCACTTTATGAACCATGGACATGAAGCAATGCTTACGCGCAATCCTAGCACGATGTCAAGTGGAGATGGACTTTGTACTCAGATTCCCAGTCAAAACTGTTCAAAGACCACTTCTGACCTGCCAGCAGCTTCTCAGTTCAACAGTTTTAGTCACAGAATGTCTGAAAATCACCAGATAGATTGTGAATCCACTTCCAGGGCGCACAACCATTCCAATGTGTATTCTCAAAAGAAGTCTCAACGTTCGCGGAAGAGGAGGAGTTACGATGTACTGAGGTTTCTCGAAGAACTTACATTTGGAGAGCTGAAGGCCTTGCTTTTTGCGTTTGAGGTTATGGATAAAAGGAAAAGAACAGCCCAGGCAAATTTACAGATGAGTGAAGTAAATGTGTCACCCCAGCAAAATCCTGCAATGGTTCAATCCTGTCAGTTTGCAGCACAGAACATAAAGTCCGCCAGTCACGTGAACAGCAAGAATCTGAGCAGCGCTTCATCGTTGAGAGATCAGTTAATGCCAAACAGAAATATGGACAGCAATTCATTTTTTCCAAAACAAAGCGAGCAACAGATTTTATCTACCTGTGTGCCAAACCACCACCAATGCAACTCATCGATAGACCCAAGCAGTCTATCTCTCCAAAGTCATGAAGAGAAAAGCTCTGTTTGTCAAGATAGTATAATGTATCCCCACATTCACCAAGGGGCTTTGGGCGTTGAGTGTAACATGCAAGATTACTCACTTAACTGTTTAAACTCCAAGAATCCAGAACCTTTAGGCTCTGGGTCTGTTGATCCCAATTATTTTGGATCAAACCAACAAGATGAACCATACAATCATTCATTTCGGTCACTGGATATCTCCAGCAGCTCAGACATGAATCGTACCAGTCCTCAGATAAATGCTTCTCAGCGTGATGAACAACATCGAAACGAAATCAAAGCCTTGTATGATATGTTGCGAACTTCTTTCGGAAATAAAGTGAATGGATATTCAAAGCGTCAAAAGCTGGAAGGTTCTTCACATCACGTTCAACCAGTTTCTTCTGAATCAGGTCAAATTAATATCACATCCAACAGTGTCATGCAGTCAGCTTATGTCAGCCGGTCTTCCCAGAGGGCTGATTGCCAGGATATTTGGGATACAAGTACAGGCTTAGTGCCTAATTTGCAGAACCCTGCAGGAGCACAACAATTCATGCATGATGCATCTTCACCACCTGTTGAATGGAATGCGTCAAGCCCTTCCGCTTGCTTTCATTCAAGAGTTCAATTCAGCCAAAATGTAGAAGCCTCTCCTTCGCTTCACACCTTTGGCAATGAGAAAGCTGCAGTTCTCCTCACACAATCCGAAGTCAAAACTGAGGGGCCGTTCATATCACCCCTACATACAACCTCAACGGTTCAAGAGATGCCTGCATCTTTCCCAAGTGCCACGAGATCTCTGACAACAAAACCAGCTGATATGCTGAATTCGGTGAGATGTTCCAGCCAAGGATCAGGGAGCCAGCAAACTGCGGACAAAGTGTGCGCCACATCCTCTCCTCATTGTGCACGAGCAGAGCGTATCATAGAGAGCTACCTCATCAACGAACACACTGCAAATTCAGAAAGCTTCCAAGAGAACTTGACTCTAGCATTAAGAGCTGAAGAAGTCAGCAGAATGCAAGAAGCTGCTGCTCATGTGGGTGTCCACTTATCAAATGCAATCTCAAACGATCAAAAGGGTGATATTTATGTTCCACCTTCAGAGGGTTTCCCAGAACAACTTGTTGCCCAGCCTACTGAATCATCTAAACTGTCCAGTGCTCCGTCAAAGCTAGTTGATCTGCATCAACATCAGGCAGGACTCCAATGTAAAGCCAGTAGCGAGGTACCTGCAGGAATCCATACAGAAAATGGATCTGCACTTTCTGATATCTACACTACAGATGGTAACAAGGTAAGTGATGCATCCCCAGAAAAAGTTGTTGAGGAGCTCAACTCAATACCAAATTCTCAGAGGGTTTCAACAAAGGAATCGGACACCTTAGAATTCATTTTACGTTCTTTAGGTATTATTCCAGAAGACAATGAAGGACCAAGTGTGGCAACTCTAACTTCCTTGTCTCCTGGTGTAACCAGCCCAGAGCAGACCATAGCTCTCTCTTTGTCAAATGATCCATCTGGTCCAGAAGTAAAGCAGATGCAAGACTTAACTCTACCATCATTTAATACAGCAATATCAAATGATAAGGAGCAAGTGTTTGCTTCAGTTGGTCCTGGTTCTACGGGGTCCAAGGAAACCAGAGGCTGGTCAGGTGTTCCTTTTAACCCTGGAGAAAGACAGCAGACTGCAAAGGTTCCTTTTGAGGATGACAAAACCACTCCAGCAGTCGTTAAACAAAAACCTGCTGATGTAAACAGATTGATCTCTGTTTTTCAAGCAAACTGTCAAGCGAGGAGTGTTCAAAGTCCATTGGTCAACAGAGCTCAGAGTGAGGAAGAGAACAGATTGCAAGAAACTGAGCCTCCTAATGTGGTGCACTACTCAGCTGGGGGCTCGGTTCCAGTGAACTCTGGGGACAATCAGGAGGTCGAAGAAAATTTAGCCAATAATCTCACTTGTGCCCCAACAGCACACCATCCACATGCACGTGTTGTGACTAATGCTATTAAATTAGAAGGTGGTATTGAAAGCAGCAAAGGGAATAATCCTTTGAATCTCCACACCTTATCCAAACTAAATCAGTCCGTCTCCTGGGTTTTGCATGCTTCAGCTCTGTTGGATGAACCTCCATTGATTGCACAGGTTGAAGAGATGCAGGAAACTCTATCTCTGCCTGCTGTAGGAGGTGATGATCAGCTCCTCAGTCTGCTGTCCTCACCCAGCAGCTCTCCCTGTGAACTATCGGCATGTTCAACACCATTAATAAATCCAGTTGCTGATCCATGTTGTGTGGGCTTGGTTGAAACCAACAGACATGCATTGAGGAGTGACACAGATAGTTCATCTCCTCAGAAAGTGCCAGAAAAACCTGCACGCTTGAGTACCAGTGCATCCAAACAAAGTATAATGAAGAACAAGCACCATGTAGCCGATGGACCTTTTGATTTGTGCAGAGGATTGCGGAAGCAGCGAGACACGAAGAGTGGGATCTCTGGGACCGTGGAGAATTCAATTTCAGTGGCCCACAGCTGCCAGGAGACTCGAAAGCCAGGCAGTGAAGAAAACTCTGAAAAACCGGGGCTCTTCCCTAGGGCAGCGAATGTCAAGAGCTCAGCAGGAACTGAAAACTCATCAGCCCCTGTGTCAAGCAGCATGGATACCTGTGGCTCTCTGTCTGTGATACAAGGTGTTCTAGCCTCAAGGATCACACTTAAATATCGAAGACCAGCTCTGGCAATTAAAGCTTTCCCTCAGAGCAGCAATGGGGAAGTAAAGACTGTTGGGCAAACATCACTTGCAGGCGGCTCCCTGCTCCGAGCAGAAGGCTGTAGATCAGCAGCCATTTTAAAAGGTGCTGGCACAGATTTGCTCTCAGGGATCAGGATCAGCTTTGTATTCTCACTCTCTGAATACCGGGAGCACTGGAAAGTCATAAATGGTGCACACCTCATTCCTAATTCCTTGGTAACAGCAGGCCGCCAGCTCGAGCAATCCTTCCTGAAAGTGAGCAATTTTTCCACGATGCAAATAGAACAAGACCCGACAAAGATGAATGGACCAATCAGGGCTGGAACTGGAGCTGGTTCAAATCTGGGCAGACAGGGAAACCACATTACAGACTCCCCTCACAGTCAGAGCATTGTACCTTTTCTAAGTGATTCTTTCGTCCAGCTGGCAAATACAAATATCTTCAGCGCTGTGGCTAAACATTCCGATTGCGTTTACCAATTCGAGGTAAAATTGAATGAAAACCTTGACAGTTTTCAGCACTGGGGCAAGCCAAATGCAATGGTTTGTGCAGACCTCTCCAAGGTACTGACTGGAAGTGGGTGCTGTACTGAAAGCCCAAGGGAGGCAAATGATTCCACAGGTCGACAAAGAGCAACGTCTGTTCTCTGTTGCTTCAATTCCGAAGACTTGATAACACAGGACCTTTTCAGCAAAAATGAATTCCGTAGTATGGCTGATTTGGAAACCACCACCGAGTCTATTTTCCGCTTCTGGTGTCCATCTGGGCAAGGTTCTGAACAGCACCAACAGGAGATAGGGAAAGGATTTGATTTTAAGTCTAGTGTCGAACGGCTTCACAGTGGAATCGACCTGTGCACTGTAGTGAGTGCCGCAGAATCGAATAGTAGTGTGCACGCATCAAATGCACACTACCTCCAGTTTGGGCTCACCGCAACGGTTGACAGGGAGCAACTTCATCGAGAAAAATCTCATCCGAGAGAATTGAGTAGCTGGTACAGTACAATAGGCTCAGTTGTGTTTGAAGAACCTGAGCAGTTAGAAAGTGTGTTGAGGTCCCACCTGCTGACTGACGAGGACAGCAACGGCAGCTGGGATGACATCTCTTCACACAACACATCGCTCGAAACCTACAGGCCAAATGCTTCTCTCCGAAATAGCAGTAGCCAAATAACACGACGATATGGGGACAAACAGTTTGAGGCTAACGACATAGAGATAACCATACCATCTGTGAGAATGGACAGCATAAGGAGCAGACTCATGAACAGCAATGATCACATTGAAGTCCAAAATCAGGATACACCATATCCTGAAGATTCAATGCAACCTTTCAATGGGCCAGAAAGTCGGAGCAAATTTGAGCTTGGCGTGGACGACAGCAGCAAAATAAAAATTAAACAAATGGGTCACCAAGGACTCAAAACTGTTCTTTCTGACTTGCCCAGTGCAACATCAACAGCTTTGACCCACAGTCCAACGTCTAAATTGGTCGATGAAACTTCTGAAGTGACAAGCCCAGGAGCCTATTGGAAAATCTCTCAGGACTGTGGCAGCAGTCATTTAGATGTTGCACGTGAACAAATGGAAATCTCAGCAACAGATTCTTCTGATTCGGCCCAGTCTGAGCTGTCTCTTGGCAGAGTTGGCAGCACTCTGCAACACTAATCACTGCAGGTCAAAAACTCACCGTGTTGGCTACACAGAATGGTACGTGAAAACACAATCTGTAAATGCTTCAGGGAGTCTCTTGGGGAACTTCCTGTCTGCTATTTCGACATCACAAGCTCTAGCAACAAATAGTGGAGATTCTGGTTAATTTGAATTGGTGTTTTTGACACCGGAGGTTTGCAATTTTAGGGGAGGGTGATATATTCATGACTTTGATCGAGAGCCTTTGACAATGCAGAGCGTATAACAAGGATTGAAGGTCAGGACTCATGAACCAGATCTGCATATTGTGAAAAGCACAAAGTAACAAAGTAGAAAGTGAAGTGAGTCCTTCAGTTTGTCTTTTATTGACTATTTTAACATTGTCTCAGATCTCATTAAGCAGAGATCTTTCTGCAAATGAAGTGTTGTGGGTAAATTGCCACAAGCTACCTGTAATTTGGCTACTTATTAAGAAATTTCACAATCGAATACTGAAACAGTTATTCAAACTTTATTGCATGTAGCAACCAACGTAAGATTCCTTAAGTAAGCAAATTAAGTCTCATAACCCAACTTACTATGACCCAAATAATGTGGAATTTAGCTACAATTCCAAGCAACAGTGTTTATCTCTGGATGTGTCCAGGGTTCGATCCTTGTGTAGTATTGTTCTCCAGAGTTCTGCTCTCAAAGAATCCTGGAGTTAAGTTTTTATATGATTTTCTGTCCTACAAGTTTGTGCTGTGACATTATTGATGGTCCTTTAGATTATTTCATCCAAAGTCTGCAGCTTCCCATCTTATCAGAAGCAGCTTCCTTGTTCCTTGCTACAGTTGGTGCTGACTGCCTGTTTTGAAGATACAGCTTCCTTGTGATTAACTCCTTAAATTCTGCAGGGCAACTGTTTGTCCTTGTTGCATAAGGCATCCATTTATCAAGCAATTGTTAAAACAGTTTTCTTTATGTCGCTTTGACTCCTTCTTTCTGAAGGCATGGCTAATTGCTTTCAATTCCTGGATACATTTATCTTTGCCCTTTAGTAGCTTATTCCAGAGGGAGTTATTTGCTACTTCTTTCAATCTAAGAACAGTTATTAAAGTTGTGAAGTTTGCACAATCACTTTATATATTTATATATGTGCCGCTTGTGTTACTTAGCTGTGCTGCTGGAATTTAGTATTTTTATGGTTACAATTGTTAGAATTCACCTCGGTGGCATATTTGTGGCTTAAAATTAGCAAATTGCATTGACATGAGCTAATTGTATGAAGCATCTTGAATTGCACATCTCTTTTAATGCCAAGCACTGTAATGACGTTTTAAGAGGTTAAAAACAACCCTGAAGTTATGTCCCAGAGTACCGGGTTTAAATATAAGCTCAAGCTAACAGTTCGGAAGGTTCAAGGGATGTGGTCCAAGTATTAGATTGTTGTGGAAGGCTAGGATATTTCCCACTGATCAACAATCATAATTGTGCGTTTCAACTTCTGTGGGCACAGGGATGGGTTTGAATGTTGCCTTTGAAAAGGAAATAAGAGAGAGCATATTACTAAGATCATTGTTGCAGTTGCCACTGGTTAGGAGGATTCCTGCGAAAGGGAGCTCTTGCTGGCAGAGTAAGTTAGACACTGAAGGGAGAATTTGAGTTAGGCATCAAGAGATGGCCAAAGATATTGCCACAGGTGACAGGTTTGGGAATAAGTGAGAGAGATGCACACAACAGCAAGCTCAGAATTTGCAGCTCCAAGTAAGGTACGCTTGGTTGTTGCATTAGAATTGTGTGTGTGTGTTTGCCGGCGTGTGTGTGGATGGGAAGATCCTAGAAGTCTAGGCATCTAAAAGAGTGATGGACTGACACACATTGGCCTTTGACCTCGATAATGGAAGATTCGAGTATTATGTTTTGTCTAATTAACCCTGTTAGTTTGCCCCCTAGGTTAGTGATTGTTGTTTGTACCAGTATGGTCATTCCTCAACAAGAGATTCTGAATTTTGGGGTTTAGCATCAAGTCCAAAAATCCACAGTAATATAAATCTTGAATAAATCAATAAATAAATGCCAACCAGGTACTCAAAGGAAAAAGCATTTTCAGGTAGATTTTTTTATGACTATATATTACCACATCAAAATACCCAATTCTAAGAAACACACTTCTTTTTAACTACTCTGGAATTTGCAAGTTACAAATAGATCTGCTGTGACTTTGTCCGTAGAAAGTCAGGAGAAAGGAACTTTTTCTCTGGCCCGCTATAGCTAGAGGTTTGGGATAAGGACCTTTCAGAGAAGTGGTTCCCAGAAGAGGGCTCCTTCACAAGTTGGCTTTTGGGAGGAACCACACAACCAGCTGTCACTCACTCACTCACCACTTCTTGACTCTGGCACCCCAAACAGTTGCTTGTCTTACTCACTTCTAGGGTACCAGTGTTCTCCAGCTCTTGCGACAGAATTGCGCACGTAAGACACTGATGGCCAAACAGTAAACATAGACTCGTAGAATGATTAGAGCATGTGAGGTGGCTGTTTGGCCTGATTTAAATCCATGCTGATTCTCCACAAAACAAAATTTAACTAGTCCCACTTTGTCCCCTGTTAGTTAGCCTATCCTGAGATTTGGGATAAATTAAGTCTATTTTTTAAAAATCAGCAAACTGTAACTTGTGAAGCTATAACTACAGAAGTCCAAGGTGAGGCCTTGATTATTTACATTAAGTGTAGAAGCAGGTTGTGAGGAGAACATTACCTGGAAAGGGAAATAAATTGGTGGAAGTGACTGGGTAAAAATTTGCCAAGTGGACTTTATTTTTATTTATACATGGGACGGGGATCAGGAGCTGGTATGGCATTTAATGCCCAATCCTAGTTGTCCATGAGAAGGTAGTGATGGTGGGCTGCACTGAACAGTGCAATTAAAGAGGGAATTTCAGGATTTCAACCCCACGACAGGGAAAGGGATAGTGATATTTTTCAAGTCAGGAGGATGAGTGGCTTGGAGTGTTCCCATGCAACTACTCCCCTTGCCCTTTGGGTGTTGAGCTGTGGTTTTGGAAGGTACTGTTGAGGGAAATGTAATGTGAGATTGAGAACAAGGGTCTGGCAACATCTGTTAGAGTACACTGTGAGGCTGCCCACATTGGCAAGGAGAAAAACAAAATATTACTGAAATAGAGACTACAGAACGGGATAATACAGAGGGAGCCGTGGAAATTAATTACAAACAGCCACACACTGGTACAGTAAGTGATTAGAAAGGCAAATGGAATCTTGGTTTTTATTGTAAGGGTGGAGTATAGATGTAAGAAATGTCTTGCTGCAAAGGTACAGAACATTGGTGAAACCACATCGAGAGAATTGAGTATGGTTTTAGGCTCAATATTAGAGAGGGACAGATATTTCTAATCAACTTGCTCAGATACGTTATTACACAGCCCTGGTGCAGGCAGGACTTGAACCAATGTCTCCCAGGTAGAGACACTACCACTGAGCCACAAGAGCCCATCAGGGAGCAAAATGCTTGCATCTGAAGCAGTTCAGTGTTGTTCACTAGGCAGATTCCTGAAATGAAAGGCTTATCATATAAAGAAAGGTTGGGTTTATGTCAATTGCAAGTTGGAAGAATGAAAGATGATCACATTAAAACGCATGATTTGGGCAGGGTTTGATAGAGTGGAGGCTGAGAAGATGTTTGCTTCATGGCAGAGTCTAGAATTAGGGCACAGAGTGTCCAGAACTGCACACAATTCTCCAGTTGTGGCCTCACCAATGTCTTATACCGTTATATACCTATTTTTGTATTCTATACCTGTGCCAATGAAAGACAGTATTCTATATGCCTTCATTATAACCTGATCTACCTGTACTGCTACATTGGGGAACCTGTACACTTGCATGCCAAGATCTCTCACTTCATCTACCCCTCTCAGCATATTCCTGTTCATTGTGTATTTCCTTTTTCATGTTTGATCTCCCTAAATGCACTACCTCACACTTGACACAGATGAACTCTATCTGCCACTTTCCTGCCCACTCTACTAACCCATCTATATCATTTTGGAGGTTACAGCTATACTCTGCACCACCCACTAGACAGCCAACTTGCATCGTCTGCCCATCTCCTAATTGTGCCCCAGACGTTCAAGTCCAAATCATTAATGTGTAAAACAAACAGCAGGGGTCCCAACACTGAGCACCACTTAAAACAGCTTTCCATTTGTAGGGCAGCCCTCGACCATCACCCTTTGTTTCCTATTACAAAGCCAACTTTGGATCCAATTCAACACATTACCCTGTATTCTATGGGTTTTTACTTTTTTGACCAGCATCTCTCCAGTCACCGAACTGCCAATCAGAAAACCTGAGTCACTAAGCGGAATCTCCCCAGTCACGCAGCTCCTAACTTCGGCAGTCACAGATCATTAATATATATCAGGAAAAGGAGGAACCCCGCTAAGTTCCTTTCTTCAAGCTGAGAAACACCATTCAGCACGGTTTCCTGTCTCTCGGCCAGCTTCATATCTGTACTGCTGTTTTCCATGGGGTTTCACTTCGATGACTAAATAGTTCTGTCACATCGTTGCTTTATTTGGATTTGAGCAGAGGAACATCAGTGCTTTCAGCTGTGTCACAATTTGGAAGGATCTGTATCTTATTTTTAATCTGCACGCTAATCCAACAGTACAAACTTAACAGTAACCCCACCAGGTTTAAACGTCATAAAGCTCTGCAATCATAGTGCCAAAAGACATAAAGAACTTGCATTTCTGTAGCACCTTTCCTGACTTCAAAACATCCCAAAGTGCTTTCCAGCCAATTGAAAACTTTTTAATTGTGGTCATGCCTTGTTATGCAGGCAAGGTTCCAAAAAACCAGCAGTGAGAGAATGATAATGAGCTCTTGTTTCAGTGACCTTGGTTGGGAGATAAACGATGGCCAAAATACTGGTCAGATCCCTTGTGGACAAATCAAAAAGACAGCATTTCCAACAGGGTGACACACCCTTTATACTATGGTGGAGTGTCAAGATTTTGTGTTTCAGTCTGTGGGTACTATTGCTCCTACTTGTACTAGTTTCTGAAACACAGAATTGTGCCAGGCCATTACTGTCCAGTTTGACCTGCGCAGTCTAGGTAGGATATTAGGGTGTTTTATTTAAAAAAAAAAATTGTTTGCTTTGATAACTAAACAAGAGTAGTATTTAACATTGGAAATTTTACCACCGTGTTTAACTGGTTAGATCCTACCACCAACCTCCTGTGAAATTAGTCCTGTGCAGCCAGCCTTTTAGCTCCAAGTGTTTGTTTTGTCTTCAGTAGTGTGTCAGGGTTGGCAGGAGCAACAGTTTGTGTTTATGCAACATCTTTAACATAGTAAGATATCCTCAAACCATTTGTTTGGCCTTCAGCAGTGCACTGGGTGACTGATTGAATGCCCTGTTCCTGTACTGTCTTGTTATTTTTGTTTGTTTGCAATTATTCCGTGGCATGTGGCTGTATCTGACAATGCCAACGTTGATTACCTGCAGTATTCCTAATCCTCCTCTGAGACCAATTAAAGAGTCTGCTGTGTTGCTGCGGATCTGGAACCACAGACAACCCTTCCCCCGGAAGTCGATATTCTCTATATCTGTCATCTCAAATCCTCTTGTGTTCAAGACCTGTAGAGGGGAAAAACACGCAGGCTGTTCAATCCTTCCTGATAGCTGAAATGTGTGTTCCTGGTCAATGTAATATCATTTTTTGTTATCTTTTATATATCTTTTTATTTATACCTACAGTTTACTGCACCTTCTGCCTAAATCCTGTTTAGTAGTCAGGGGAAACCAAACTGAAGTCCTATATAAATGAATATAATGTACCTGATTTCCAATTCTATTCCTTGAGCCTTAATAACCTGAATCAGTGCTTGGAGTGATTTGGATATCTGTACCCTGGAATCCTTTTGATCCTCTATTTCCTGAAGAGAGTATGACTGATTTATTCTTTCTGCCAAAAGTATACAAACCATACGTTTCTACATTGAAGTTTAATTGCTTTGTATTAGAACATATAACACATAGCGAGGTTTGTGAGGAAATTCCAGGCCTGTTCATGTGAAGGCATGGTTACCATTAATGCAATGATTAAATCCTGGAATTTGCAAGAGGCCAGAGTTTAAGGAGCACAGATGTCTCGAGTGGTCACACAGACTGAGTTGTTAGTAAACACATAACATGTTTGATTATAGAAAGGGATCAAGTTTGTTTGTAAAATGTGCATGTACACTACTCATTGCATGTAACAATCTTATTCCATTTGTTCCCGATAGTTACAGGTCACTGAGGAAACAGCTAGAAAGCCCAGTCACCACATCTACAAACTGGACCAGTGGATATGATGTGCATGGTGCCTGTGAAATCTCCAGCAGAAACTGACAGAGGAGACAGCTTCCTCCAGCTGACACCAGAAATTTTGAGTGCATTTACCATCTTTTTTTTTTGCTACTGCAATCACTGTGAGACACTCTTGAATACTCTCAATGTTCTGCTCACTTTCAAAGAAATCTGTTGAGTACCTTGAGTATGCAAAGTGAGAATCTGTGTAAACCTTGCAGTCCAGCGAAACACCACCATCGTGTTTTCCACTGGCGAGAGGAAATTGTCACTCTGCTCAAGAATCGAGGGTGAGCTGAGAGGATTTTCTATTAGAGGACTCGCACTGCCTCTGAAAAACGTCAACCGGAGGTAGCACTGGGATAAGCCTACCCACTGAAAGAAAGGGACATTCGTGTATTTTAAAGATTGATCAACAAAATTTTTGTGCTATTGTAAAGATAATTAGTAACCGGCGCTAGGCTAGAATAAAAAGTCTTCATGATGTACTTCTGTTGTGAAACAATGATTTGAATATGAGCAAAACTAGTTGTGTTAGACCTACGACAAGATTATACAGATTAAGCACAGCAGGTTTAAAAAGATCAGACCTTCTTTTGGGAAGTACTGATATGAAATTGTACCATCTCTTGTTGATTCCAGGTTGAAAGGGACAGTTTGAAGGTTAACGGAGTGGGAGGAGAGCTTCAGCACATAATGGTCATTCCCATTTAACTGAAAATTTCAGTTGCAGGTATGAAAATGAATATATGCAGCAAACAAATAGGGAGAAGATATCGGCGCCATTGAGGTTTTTTTTTAAATAAATGTTGTGAATTTTTTAAGCTTTTGAGGTGAGCAGTTAGGATTTCGATGCAATGAAGACAGGTTCAAGTTGTGGCTTTCGAAAAGGGACTTGATGAGAATTAAAGGACAATGTATGTGGTGAAAGGACAAGGCTGAGGACCTTGCAGGGAGCTGGCAAGGACTTAATGGACAAACTGTCTTCTGTTTATAATCGTTTGCTGTTTCTATGGCACATTGTTGGCAAGATTATAATCCGTAACCTGCTTATCAAGTTTAATTTCAAGTGCCATCAGAAGCTTAATGTGTTACATGACAGAAAGGATCAAGAATGGGAGGACAGCGATTTAAAATACGTGGCAAAAGTGCCATGAGAAAAACATTTTCATGTAGTGAGTGGTTGAGATCTGGAATGCACTGCCCAGGAGTGTGGTAGACCCTGGTGGACATGCTCGACATGTTAGACACTCAGTTTTTCTGACAGCAGTCTGCTTGTCAAACACTCTGTCTTGAAGGAGCCACTATCTTCTCCACTTAAACATTGGGAAGACCAAAGCCATTGTCTTCAGTCCCCATCTCCTCTATATCCAGCAGCTCCAACCTCTCCTGACCCACTGAGTCCCAGGAAGAATCAGATCTTTTACAAACCTGAGGTGGGCTTATGCCCAAGTTGCATCCAAATAAATCTCGGGGCATCCTAATAAGATTTCCTCGACCAACATCACATTTCATTTTTCACAAAGAGCAGGGATTAACCCTCATGAGGTAGGACGTAATCTCACACTACCATCTGATGGTTGTTATCACAGTACTGATGTAGAGTTGACAGAAAAGTCTCTGCTTAGTGTAGAGATTCGTTCTTCTGATATTCAGAGAAAATACAAAACTACTGTTTATGCGATAAATGGGTGCAAACTCTAAATCTCAGCCCAGCAGCCTGTGATTATCAGTGGGATACACAAAAATAAATCCAGGCTCTTGTCGGCATCAAGTGAGTGAATACCTACTGTCTTGTGCTGGACCTCCGTGGGTGTCTGGATCTGTTCGCAACAGTTCAACGTTCCAGAACCTTCCGCTAGAGTCACATTCAGAGTAGTTATTGAAGTGATTGGCGTATGTGTTTTGTTATGATCCGTGCTGATGTTATTATTGAACTAGACAAATCCCAGACCGAAATATAACGTGCTAGATTTTTTTAAAAAAATTTTAACGAGGTGGTCTTTCAATGAACATAAGTACACAATGCTGCCTGTTTGGTTTTAATAATAGAACATAAATTTATTATGTGAAAGAAATTGAAAATAATATAGGATAAACCTAAGCATTTTCATAGCACATAATTTGAAAAATTTTAAAATTCAGTAAAAAAGTGTCATGTATCTATTCCATCACCAAACAGAATCCTTTCTCTATCACATCTATACGTATGACTTATCTGTTTTAATTTTTGAGATTTTGGGAGCTTCTGCCTTCACACAACTTAGCTTAGACTTTCTCTGCCTCAAATAAGCTCTTCATGGTGCTGACCAAAAACTTCTATCAGTGGGTGCTGTCAATGAGTGGGATGTTAATGATGGATGGGTGTTGCCAATGGGTAGGGTTCTGCCACTGGTGGAGAAACTGCCAGTAGGTGAATTGTTGGCAGTGCGTATGGTGCTGCCAATCAATGGGGTGCTGCCAGTGGGTGAGATGCTAGTGGCTAGCCGATGGCAGTGGATGAAATGATAGTTGCAGAGATGCGTGACCGTGCAGCAAGATGAACGGTACTGGGATAGTCCTGTGATAAATAACACACGAACGTGGCCAGACCCAAGAGAATCCGAGACAACAAGGTGCAGAGCTGGATGAACACAGCAGGCCAAGCAGAAGGGTCTAGGCCCGAAATGTCAGCTTTCCTGCTCCTATGATGCTGCTTGGCCTGCTGTGTTC